>ML996129.1:0-238009 GCA_010093805.1 Polyplosphaeria fusca | reverse complement strand
ATATCAAGGTGGCGGGCCTGTATAGGCCGATTGACGATTCTCGTGTTCGAGCAGCGCATGTAGCTATAGTTTTTCGTTTATTTTCTATCAAAACAACGCGCGTAGTTTCACGATTTGCCAGCAAATCGTCAAAACATTAACAACAATTCAACACTGCTCAACCTCAACGCCACAACCTTGATGGATCTCTAGGAAACTTTGCGAGCTGTTTGCAATAGATGTAAAGATCTCAGATTTTCAATTTGGTGTCAATCGGCCTGTTTTTGGTGGAGTTGTAGAGGCCATCCGTGACCTAGAAATGTCGAAATCTGAACGTACAAAATCAACTCAGAGAGCTCTGAGACCAGGGATCTGATTCAGTAATCCTTACTCCACCACCTTCAAACCACCTCGTCACCTATGGACTCTGGGGTTGCTATACCGTAGTTGAATTTTGCGACAGTCTTTGCCTTTTTCCAGATTTTTGCGATTTTTAGAAGCCATGGTGGGCGCTTGATAGATAATTAAAGGTATTTTTTGGAGACGTTGACGTTGAAGTGTTGATACTTGGCACGGGAGCTATAAAAAGATATTTAGAAACAATTCTACTACAGCTGCGGCTCGAACTGCTGCTTGGCCTAGCTAAACCTAATTAGGCAATACCCGGGTAGTGGGGCTACGGGTACCCGTAAATGTCGTCCACTGTCCCCTTCCATAACCGCTACATATACCTATACCGTGACACACCCCCCCCAGCTGTCATCGACTAGTACATATGGTGTTGATGATAGCTGGTCACACCCCATCAAGGTACAGAGTGTCGAGGTCGTCCCTATAAGCCTGATTGATACCTTTGAGGCGGTTGGTAATGTCCACAAGACCAAGTTGACGGATGAACTCTGTAAATTTCTGCCTAGGCAGTATCTTGGTGAGTCCATCAGCAGGCATGTGATCAGTCGGAACCCATTGGACGTTGATACGAGAGGCCTCGACTTCTTGTCGGATCGAGAGTTGATGGATGTCGACATGTTTGACCTTCGTATGAAGCTTGTCCTGCTGCTTAGTGACAATGCCGACAGTTTGCTGATTATCACACCAGGTGGTAGGTGTGCAATCGAGAGTGAGGTTGATGCCAGCAAAGAATCGCATCCATTCTTCCATTTGAGAAGCAGCAAGAGAAAGCGAGAGTAGTTCAGATTCTGTGGTGGACTTAGTGACCGTACGCTGTACAGTCGATTTCCAGTCAATCATAAGTCCTCCGAATTTGAAAGCGTAGCCTTGAGAGCTCCTACGAGTCTCAGGCTCATCAGCGTATGAGGCGTCAGATGATCCAAAGAAGAGCGGATCGCGGTAGAGTGGATCGTCGGATAGGTACTCAGCCATATCCTGGGCATGTGCAGAGGCTTCAAGAGCAAGAGCTCTCGTACCGAGTAGGTAACGCCAGGTCTGACGGATCTTTGAGACATGAGACTATCCTGGATTGATGAGGTGGCAGGCATATACGACGTGTGTGCGAGCGACATCAGGTCTGCCCCAGACAGCCATGTATGCCAGACAGCCAACAAGTTGTTGGTAGAGCTTTATGCGAGCAGCATCAGGCTCCTCGGTAGATTGTGGTAGCCAGTTCTCCGTGAGTGGGACGTCTGGCGTCTTGCCCACAGCCTCAATGCCAAATCGAGCGCACACCTTGTCAATAAAGGTGTCTTGGACGATCCAAGTCTTCTGTAGTGCTCGATCGCAGATGATGCGGATGCCAAGGAACCAGGTAAGGTTTCACATAGCCTTGATGTTATATAGGTCTATCATGTCTTTCTCAAAGGACTGATGGAGATGAGCGTTTGATCGATGGAATGCCATGACGATATCGTCAACGTAGACGAACAGAATCAGCCAGTGATTCGAGTACAGGCATGGGAAGCCGTCTACTGGCTTCAGGCCGAGCTTGATGAGTGCACGACGTAATTCGTTGTACCATAGGACAGGTGACTCCTTTAGGCCGTACAGCGCGCGGGGACCATCAACAGGAAACCCGCGATCCCCTCCGGTCTTCTTCATCGACTTTCCTCCTGACTCGGACTGTAAGAGATTGGCCAGCAGTTGTAAGGCACTTGTACATCATTTCGACATCTTCCGCACTGTTTTCGTATCAGTCGAAAAAACGCTGTATCAAGTAGTCCTGGAAAATCTTGCAGCCCCGATAGAGATAATTGAGACTGACGACGATATCACAAGTGCTACCCGATCGCTTGTGGATCTGGATCTCCAACAACCTCTCCGCCTTGGAGAGTCGTTACTTCGCATTGCTATTCTCAATCAGCGATCATCAACAGTGCGAGTAATACTTCGGATGTCACATGCTTTATACGATGGTTTGAGCTTTGAGCATATTGTATTCTCCTTACACGCTTTTTACGACGGCAAGGCGCTTGCAACGTCGTCAAGATTTGCTGGATATATCCAGCATATGGCTGAAAGTCGTGACCTCGGATATCGCTACTGGAGCTCGGTCTTGCGGCATTCCTCGATGAGTAACATACCAGATGTTAGACGGAATCTCAAATAAGCTGCCAGAACCAGTGGTAACGTTACATACATTGTGGAGAAAAGCATCGAATCGACATTGCAGGCTGGGAACAACATCACACCAGCAACAGTGTTCACCGCAGCTTGCGCCTTTATGCTGGCAAAGGAAACTGGATTGAGCGACCTCGTCTTTGGTCGAATTGTATCTGGACGGCAGAATTTACCGGCCCAGTGGCAGAATATTGTGGGTCCTTGCACCAACGAAGTTCCCGTGCGAGCTATTATGGACAAGAATGCCAGCCCAAGAGAGTTGCTTCAGCAAGTCCAATCACAGTATCTCGACAGCTTGCCCTCTGAGACGCTGGGTTTCGATGAACTGAAGGAGAACTGCACAGACTGGCCAGACTCGACAACAGACTTCGGTTGTTACACCAATTTCCAAAATTTCGAGATGCGCCCTGAAAGCCAGATACAGGGCCAGAGCATACGACTGGATGGTTTATCCCGCAATCATGGCATAGACGAGTCCAACGGGGGCGATGATGCCTTGACAAAGACGGTGTTGGACGAATCGCCACTGCACGGTGTGGAGATCACAGGTATTCCTGTACCAGAGAGCTCCAATTTACGAGTCATCGTCGGTGGAGATTTGCAAGCTTTTGAACAAGTCGAAAATGGTGCTTGCTGGATCATGGTTTGCAGTTTGTGAATGAGTATGTTGCTGGCTTAGTAGGGACTTTCAGCGACAAGTGGCATGCCTTAGAGACAGCAGATCACACATATAGTTGACGAGCACTGATAGCAAGCTAGCTTTGATTGACAAGCGTATATGCCAGTATACACTAAACATTACTCTGCAATAATAAGTGCAGTAGTTTGACATCAAGTCGGTTTGTTCATTGAGCGAGTTGAACAAGTCAGCTTTTGAGTGAAGGAAAACGTTTCCAAGCGAAGGGGTATATGCAAAGCCTGAGCGCCTTGCGAAAATGCTCGCCAAAATGGCCACAACAGCGGTGTGAATGCCAGATGAATGGTATGAACATAACAACAATCCAGGGTATAGAATGCAAAGAGTAGTCTCAACCAGTGGGCAATGCAAACAAAATGGAAAGCTGCGCAAATCAAACAGAAGCCCGCCCAAAAAATGATGAAGATAGTAAAGAGATCTAATGAAAGCGATCGAAGGTAACAGAAAGGAATGGTTGCGTAATGGTACAAGAGAAAGAAAAGCAACGTTAGTCTCACGCCATCATCATAAGTCTCGTGCTTCTCTTTTGCAGGTTGCGGCCCCGATTCCCTCCAGGGCCGAGGAAATTGCTTTGTTGGGAGGCATGATATGCGTGTCTATCGCAGTACACCTTGCCCCCAACTTCATAGTAGTCGTCGCGAAGTACAACGCGGCAGGTCGAACAAGTAAAGCACTTGGGGTGGAACTTGTCTCGTTGATCCGTGTCCAGGTATTGCCCCTCAATTCCGCGGTTGCACGCCTTGCAGAGAGAGCCGTTCAGTTTGTGGTAGTGCTGCTCGCAGTAGGGGGCATTATCGAAGACGTAAAAGTCTGCGCTGGGAAAGGGCGAACGGCAGGTGCGGCAGACGAAGCATTGCTTGTGGTAGCGACCCGAAAGTCGGCCAGACGAGTCCTTGACTGACTTGCCAGTGATTGCTTCTCCACATCCCTTGCAATTCCCCTTGTTTGCTACAGTCGCACGGCGAGCTGGAAGTGCTCGAGGCTCCTCGCTGTCCATTCGCTTGGGTGGACTGCGTGGAACATTCTGTACAAGAGGTCGGCTTGAGCTTCGTGACTCGCTACGGCGTGCTTGTTGGAAGAGCCCCATTTGAATCGCAGGATCCATGGGCGACTCCAGAGCACTTGCCACAGGTGAAGTAGGACCTTGCACCAAGGGTTCCGGAGCCTTCCCTCGATCATATCCGGTCCGCCCAGTGCGGCTATCTGTCCGCTGCGGCTCCCCGTAGGACTCTGGGCTGGCGACTCTCGGAAAAGGTTCGTCGTTGAAATCGGGTCGTCCACTTTTCGAGGCGCTCCTCGAGCTTACGGATGATTCAGATCCGGGCGGACTAGATCGCGAACTGGCAGCGCTGCGAAAACCCGAGCTCGAGTTGGAATCGTCCGATAGTCCAGAATCAGAAGGCGTATGCAGAGGCTTCTGCGGTCGCTCCTTCGGCAATACCGGCATCGGGGGTAGCGGAGGAGCTAAAGCTTCTGGACGAAGTCCAGATCTTGATCCAGCGCGACTCGTACTTCGTATGGGGAACGTATTTGGGGGTCGCGGTGCTGATTGGGCTGCATTGCTTCCATCCGTTCGTCCTGCGGCAGCTCTTGATTCAGATGGTCGTCTCGGCCTCATTGGTGGATTGGCCGCATCATTGCTCTCTTTCCGCAACGGAAATGTCTTCGATCTGTTCTCCGGATTGATTTGTGAAGGCCGCTGTGTCTCCTTTTGCAAACGATCCAAAAATGCGTCTATTCCTTCAACCGATGTTTCGTTGTTGCTTGGTGGAGGGGGAGGAGGCGGGAGCGTCGAGCTCTGTGCCGTAACACCGGGTTTGGGGCGAGCCGGTAGACCGACACTCCTATTCGAGAAAGTCGAGCTGCGTGACCTGTTTGAGGTTATCGACGCCCGCTGCGTAGCTGTGATCCCGTTGCTCTTGATGCTGCTTTGGGTAGCTGTCCTTCTGTGCCCAGGTTGTACGTTGCCCTGCTCAACCGGGCTCTTCCCATGTGACGTGCTTGGTCGACGTTCGTCCGAACGACCATCAAAAGGCCCAGGGGCAATCGTGTTCATTCTCTTCAAAACGCTCTCTCCACCGTTGGTTCGAGGACTAAGAGGCGCATACAACGGGCTAGGTTCCGCATACCTGTGCTTGTGTCGTTGATCGGGTCGTTCCCTGGACTTTGGTTTTCCGCCAGTGGGAGTTGCGCTTCGAGAAGTGGGGAAAGGCGGGAAGGCGCAATCCATATTTGCAGGCAAATCAGGCGAGGGAGGTCCCATCGGCCGTGGCATCGGGCTCGTTGCACTTCGATTCATCTTGAAAGGTGCCCTTCCCGGGCCAGGCGAACGCGGTGATAGGGGCGATTGGCTTTTCGGGTTGCTGTAGTCACTCAACGGTGATGGCGCAAGGTTGCCAAAGGGTTTGTCTGCGGGTCTTAGTATCGAAGCGTGATCCAATGCAGGTTCAATCTTACTGGCAGCAAGCGCATCAATTTTTGGAGGTGGAGCCATGCGACCCGGTCGTAGTTGACCAGTGGATGAGCCATTGAAGCGAGACGCGCCGAATGTCGCTGCGCGGTCAAGCTTGGGAGGAGAGGTTGGCTCCGAGTTCTCTGCGCCATGGTCAGTCCAATGCCAACGACTATCATAGGAAAGAGGTGCATACTTGTTGAGGATGTGGTACAGATGTGGTCGGCCAGCTGTGTAATGGGGATGTCGACACCGCACGTGGAGCACTTAATCGACGGGAGCATGCTCATGGGTCTTTCCGTGTCGGCCATTGTTGCGCTGCCAGTTGCGCTCCCACCAGGAGATGCGATTCCGTGTCCAGTGGTGTCTTGTGCGATGGTGTCTTTGACGTCGGTGGCATAAAAGCTGAGGTTGAGACGGAGAAGATGGCTCTCCAGGAGGCTGAAGCGGCGTGCAAGGGGAAATCCCTGAAGATCGAAAGCCGTCGGCTCTTCTCGATAGTGTGAAATTGGGATCTCGGCGGGAGAAGAGGTCACGGCTCGTGGATGGCGATAGGCTGTCCAGCCAATACGCCCCCTGCCGGAAGAGAAGTTTAGCCCCACACGCGACACTGGCAATGTTGGAAGTGGTCGACTGGTGACATGCAATATGGGATAGATTACGGTGGGCAGCCAAACACCGAGAGATCTTGGGGGATGACACGAGGGCAATCAAAGGACAAAAGGCAGACAGCCAAAGACAAGTATCGACTTCGACAGTGTATCCGACCCTGCTCGCAACCCGCGCGTGTCCCTGACGGTGGCGTCGCGGCCTCGTGCATGATTCGACGCGGGTGTGCCTAGGCGGTGCGCGAGCGGCAGCCTGCAGGGGACGTGCGGCATCTGCTGGGGACGCCATGCCGCCACGCCAGCAGCAAACTTGCGCCCGCCTCGGTGAAACGAAGCAAGCCCACGGCCGTGTCTCGCCAGACGTCGGAAGGGCTGAGAGCATGTTGCGGATTGAGGCGTATCGAGGCAGGGCGGATGGCCTTGGAACGAGCTGCCACCTTTGCACCGTTGGAGGGTCAGGGTAAAAGCCGATGCGCGAGGAGGATCGCTCGCACGCACCCACTGTCGATGCTCAGGAGAACACCCCATAATAACACGGTGATATCAAGCCTTGCCATCGGTGATTGGGCACGGTCGATTATCTCGCCCTGGTGCGCGATCCCCACCCAGTGTGCGACCGGGCCCTGCGACCCCTGTGATGCAAAAAGCGTAAGTCGACCGCTGCTCGCGAGATTGGAGCAAATGTGCTGCCTATCGTCCAGTCGACGAAGCGCCCGCGGGACCGCATTGAGGACGACGGCCGAGGTTTTGGAGAGTTGTCTCATGTGGCGCCATGCCGAGGACAGAGTGCGCGTTTCGGAATATCTCAAGCGCCGTGAAACCTCGCCCGACCTCATCCACCATCTGCCTGATACCTCTTGAATTCTCGTTAAATATAGCCCGTCGGCGGGCATTGCGTCATGCAGGCGTCCAGCACCGCCAGAGAGGATTCAGGTGTCGTTGCATACACGTCGATATTGCGCGGGTTGCTGGTACGTAAAGAGAGCGATCCTCGTGAATCCGTGCCACACCACACCTCGCAGAGGAGAGCGTGCATTGCATCCTATCCTGCCGACCAAAGCGAAACATTTCGAGTGCGCGACCCGGAGATGTGCTTGGGGAAGATCGACGTGACGCCGCCACAAACATGTCTGAAGCCGGAGGAGTCTCGAGTGCGAGGTCGCGTGCTCCCCAGGCAGCCTCGCGACAACGCAGAACACGCTGTCATGTTGGTGATTCTGTAAGCGATGTACTGTGTGTAGTGGGGGCTGCAGGGAGGCGGTTTTGCTCTGCGTGCATGTTCTAGCGCGGTGAAGGGTCGAGTAAAGAGGTTCGTTGGACAGGTTGGCCGCACACGGAGGTCACCATGTGCCGCCCCTCGTTCACGAGCGTGGAGGGGCACCAACGACATCGGCCCACTGCAATCAACAACGCCAGCACAGCGTACACTCTCGGGCTGTCTATCTGCGACTTTATCAACGCGCTGCAGTCTCTAGGCCGTGGTTCTTGCATAGAAGGAGCCCTTGTGACTGCAACTGCACCGCTGGACGTGGTTGAGTAGCGCGATAGCGGCCATGGCATTACTAACTACGGTTGACGCGATGCCAGCAGCGCCCGTCGTACTCGCTGCCATTGGCCTGAGGCTCATTTCCGCGGGCTACGGCGGCATAAGGTCACTGCAAAAAGTGGACTACGGTTGACAGCACACGCTGCTGCTCTGCCCGTTGCTCCGGCTCACCGCGGGTCCCATTTCTCTTGTTCGCTATCGATAAGCTGAACACGAGGGGCGCGACTTCCTCTATAAATTCCTGCTCTTTCACCTTTGACCACCCGCTACCCCACCCGCTCTTCCCCATTGCCCTCGTATATTCCTGCTTCACACACTCTTCACGAAAACAGCAACCCCCTCCCCCCCCAAACAAAAACACCGGGCCATTGCCCTGATTGTCAAGACGTTTTCCAACCTCCTCAACTCGTACGTACACGCCCCTCTACAACTCACCCTGATATACTGACACCGTCCAGCTCCCACAACCAATTCGCAGGCCGACGCACCGCCCCTTCAGGAGCAGCGTCGGATATAAACTGGGGCTTCTAAAGAGTTGCTGCAGCCAATCAGAACCCAAGAAAAGCAACGATGGCTCCTCACGCCGAAGAAAGCAACGGCACCGCGACTGGTTGTGGGACGGAAGCTCCTGTCCAGGATCTCTTCGAGGTCGACTCTGCTAACGTTCAATACACCCCCGACTTCATCAACACAAAGTACACATACCGCACCACGGCCGTCTCCAAGAACGCCAATGGCAAGTATGTGGCTGCCCCCAAGGAGACTCTCTACGACTTCAAGGTCGACCGCAAGATCCCCAAGCTCGGCGTCATGCTTGTCGGTCTAGGTGGCAACAATGGCACCACCGTCACTGCTGGTATCATTGCCAACCGCCGCAACCTCGTCTGGGAGACCAAGGAGGGCCCCCGCAGTGCCAACTACTATGGCTCCGTCATCATGGGCTCCACCACCAAGCTCGGCACCGATAGCAAGTCTGGCCAGGAGATCAACATCCCCTTCCATGACTTGTTGCCCATGGTGCACCCCAATGACCTCACCATCGGCGGCTGGGATATCAGCGGCATGAACCTCGCCGAGGCCATGGATCGCGCCAAAGTGCTCGAGCCGTCCCTCAAGTCTCTTGTGCGCAAAGAGATGGCTCTCATGAAGCCGCTTCCAAGCATCTACTACCCCGACTTCATCGCGGCCAATCAGGAGGAGCGTGCCGACAATCTCATTCCTGGCTCCAAGGCAGAGTGGGCTCATGTCGAACAGATCCGCAAGGACATCAGGTGTGTAATTCAGCTGTATCATAGGCACATTTTTCTGACAGTTTCCAGCGACTTCAAGGCCGCCAATGGTTTGGACAAGGTTATTGTCCAGTGGACTGCCAACACGGAGCGCTTTGCCGACATTATCGAGGGTGTCAACGACACCGCCGACAATCTCCTCAAGGCCATCAAGGAGGGTCACGAGGAGATCTCGCCTTCTACTGTCTTCGCAGTAGCCTGTATCCTTGACAATGTGCCCTTCATCAACGGCTCCCCTCAGAATACCTTCGTTCCCGGTTCCATTGACCTTGCTGAGAAGCACGGCGCCTTCATTGGTGGTGACGACTTCAAGTCCGGCCAGACCAAGATGAAGTCTGCTCTTGTTGACTTCCTGATCAACGCCGGTATCAAGCTCACTTCGATTGCCAGCTACAACCATCTTGGCAACAATGACGGCATGAACCTGAGCTCTCAGAGGCAGTTCCGATCCAAGGAGATCTCCAAGTCCAATGTCGTCGATGACATGGTTGCAGCCAACACTGTCTTGTACAAGGAGGGTGAGCACCCAGATCACTGTGTCGTCATCAAGTACATGCCAGCGGTTGGAGATGACAAGCGCGCCCTGGATGAGTACTATGCCGAGATCTTCTTGGGAGGTCATCAATCCATCAGCATCTTCAACGTCTGCGAAGATTCGCTGTTGGCCTCGCCTTTGATCATCGACTTGGTCCTTGTTGCTGAGATGATGACGCGTATCGAGTGGAAGGCCCATGGCGCTGACGCCAAGTATGCTGGTTTCCACAGCGTGCTTAGCATCCTCAGCTTCATGCTCAAAGTAAGTCGAACGGTATTCCTCTTGGTGAAACACAGACTAACGGTTTAATAGGCTCCTCTCACGCCACCTGGAACCCCAGTCATCAACTCTCTCGCCAAGCAGCGCGCAGCGCTCACGAACATCTTCCGCGCGTGCGTCGGTCTTGACCCGGAGAGTGATATGACTTTGGAGCACAAGCTGTTCTAGGCCATCGCGATGTCCACGACCGCCATTCTCGACAGTGGGTTATGTAGTCCTTTGTGGTTTCAGCAGCTGCCAGGCTTGCTGAACGGTGCTCATGTATGATTCGACCAACTCCACACTCTCGTTCAGGCAATACAAACTAGTCGCGATACTTTCCCCCGTTCTTGCTCTGATTGCGACAGTGTCGACCACGTGCTGCGATTATCAAAGTCTTGCTATGCTATGGCCATTCCACATTCTCAGGGAATAATGTACCCACTAGTGACCACACCTTGTTTATTGTTCATTTCTGAAAGGTCATCTTCGTGTCTGCACAGATATCCAAACGGGGTTGGGGCTGGAACAGCATGACCCGGCCGTTCCTTCCTCCTCTTTCCACCCAGTCACTAGCGCGAATGCCAATGCCCCTTCCTCGACATTGCCTCCACCTCCTTTTCCACATTCCCGTTGTCATTCAAGAACGAACTATCATGCCTCCGCAGTATCCATCAATCCAGTCATACTACTCGTCTTCCACAGCCAAGTCATCATCCTCCCAGTTGCCGCCTTCGCCACTTCCATCTTCATCCACGGGGCATCAGCCCGGAGATGGCTTCACAGCTGAGGAGTTGGAAACCAGTGTACAGCCTCTTTCGGCTCAGTGGACCCCACCACAGAAGTATGAGGAGATAGAGATCGGCTTGTTGGAGCCAGGACCCAAACACCTGACATGTACGTGGCCACGAGGATATGCTTTATTCCGGAGCGGCTGCAATTGCTAGAAGCCCGCCCTCAGACTTACAACTTTCTTAAAAACATAAGTTGACGTAAAATTTCTAGTCAAAGGTCGAGTAGTCAATTTTTACAACCAATTGAAGCCGAGCAAGAAACCCCAGGCTGCACAAGGTCTGTTGAAGATCATGGTTGGAGATCACACAGGTGCAATCACGGTATGTACCTCGTTACGGGATTGATTCAGCCTTTGAAACTGAGAGTACACCTCCAGATCCGTCTCTACTATTCCGAAATCGACTACAAGGTCCATCTCGGACAGCTGGTGACGGTGTTCACAGTGCATATTTCTCACGGAGAGCAAGCGTCTCTAGCACCGACGGCGGCACCCTTGTTCACTTCGATATTTCCCGAGCGGGAGCGCAGCACGTATGCCATGTTTTATGAGAATGATGATGATGATACTGCATTTAGAAGGCCACCTGGCTGCGAGGGCAATCCAGGCCTGTCTGGTCTCATGACTCTAAAAAACTTCACAAATGGAGGGTACGATGTCGACGACTGCAAGCTTCTAGTATGCGTCAAGAGCATTGGAGCAAGAAAAAAATGTGAGTAGTCCATTCAACTCGTTCAGCTTTCAAGCGTGCAGACACCTGACTATATCGATAGACACGAACAAAAAGGGCTTTACTTCAGAGCTCATCAATGTAGGTGTCTTCGATGACACGGCAGATGCAAGCCTTACACTGTATGCTTCTGCTTCTGCGTCGCCGTCTTATTGGCAACCTTCTCGAACGGTGCTACTTATATCGAACCCTGCATGGAGAATCGATAGAATAGCGAAGCTCTCGCTTGGTCCGAACGCGAGGATTGACGTCGACCCTGATATGGCCGATGCGCTCTGGCTGAGATCGCTGGCACAGAGACTTACCAAAAGAGAACACGTCAATCCTCCGTTTCCAGAGGGGAGTGAGTGGCAACCCACCAAAGGGTGCTGTTGTGCTGCCGATAAATGCTAAGAATGGACAGTGTTCGATCTCGAAGCCGCGGAGTCAGCGCCCGTCCGTATTCTCTACACACTGGCCGAGATTGATGAATTGTACGCTTCCATCACTACCGTCTTGACGAACCAACTGACAATCCCAGCGCTCGCTCAAACCCAAAAGGTATTTCTCTTCTCCTCGCCTCCTTACTCAACATCCATCACCAACCCAACCCACAGAGCGCTTCACAGGCTACATCAGCGTCCTCCTCACAACAATTGACCTCGTCAGCAACCTTCGCAGTCAAAGACTCATGTCCACAGAATGGTAACCCCCCCCCCCTGCCCCGTCTCCAAATTACTGCTAACCCTCAACCAAGCTGCGGCATCCCGCTCTACGCCAACGCAACCACCGCAACCTGCCCCCAATGCAACACCCCGACCCCTCTCCGTCTCAACCCCAAAATCGTACGTAGACCCCCATCCCCTCCCCCCCTTTTCCCCAATCCACACCACTAACCCATGTCTTTCCGCGTCTCCAGCTCGGTCCTATCCTCGACGAAACAGCCCAACTCCAAGCCGCGAAATTCCTCTTCTCAGACACAGCCTGGACGCAGCTGCTCGGCCGTACCCCGCAGCAACTCGTGGAGACGCCTGTGGATGTGTTGAAGGGGATGGAGTTGCGCATGCGATTTGTGCGTGTGTCGATGGGGTTTGGGTGGTGTTTGGAGGGGAGCGGGAAGGAGGAGGGAACGGAGGAGAAGGAGGGTTCAAGGGGTAGGAAGAGGAGGAGGTTGGATGTTTTTGGGGGGAGGAAGGAGGTTGGGGAAAGTGAGGGAATGGATGAACGAGGACGTGCGCTTCTCAAGGGGGAAGAGCAGGAGAAGAAGCAAAAAGAGAAGAAGGGGGGAAAGGATGAACGTCATGTGAGTGAAGGTGTGGGTGAGGTGGGGAGGCTGTGTATTTGGTGCGTGAAACCTTAAAGGCGCTGTCAACGGGCTGGACGGGGCACTCAAGGATGTGAACTCTCAAACCGAGCACAAGACACTTTTCACACATGTACAAGACGTCCTATAAAACTTCGAGCAATGTAATCAAGGGGGATTCTATACAGCTAAATGTCTGCTCTGATCTTTCACGTGTCATAATTCTCCAATTTTCCCCACCCCAGCACCCAGCAGACGCTCTCAAAGCACAATCGGGCACACTGCAAACATTTGCCAACCACTCAAATCTAGATGAGCTGCTGGAAAGCGCGGTTGAGTGGCGAGCGGAGCGGCTTGACATCCTTGTAGAAGTCGACGGTGAGCTTGGCGCGCTTGGCGATGCCCTCGGGCGTGAATTCGAACTTCTACAAGCAACAGTTAGCAAATCTGCTTCAAATGTTTGCAGTCATCGAGATCAAACTTACCTCGTACACCTTCTTGTACGGGCCCGAAGCACCGAACCTGTTGAGGCCAAACTGCTCGTGCGAGTACTTCTCCCAGCCCATCGTCGACATGACCTCGACCGACATGGCGGGAATGCCGTCGGGGATGACGGACAGCTTGTAGTCCTTGGACTGGGCATCGAAGACCTCGAAGCAAGGCAGCGAGACGACGCGGGCCTTCAAGCCCTGGTCCTTGAGCGTCTTGACAGCCTCGAGACAGATGCAGACCTCTGAGCCCGTCGAGACGAGCGTGATGTCGGCTTCCTTGTCCTCGAGCGCGACGTAGCCACCCTTGATGCCGTTTTCGATTGTTGAACCCTCGAGCTGTGGCAGGTTCTGGCGGGTGAGGGCGAGGATGGATGGCGTGCTCTTGGAGGTGAGCGCCATGTAGTATGCTGCTGAGCACTCGTTGCCGTCGGCCGGACGCCAGACCATCATGTTGGGCAGGGCGCGGAAGTGAGCGAGCGTCTCGATGGGCTGATGCGTTGGGCCGTCCTCGCCAAGACCAATGGAGTCGTGCGTTGCGACGTAGATGACGCGCTGGTGTGAGAGAGACGAAAGACGAACAGCCCCGGCGGCATACGAGACGAAGTTGAGGAAAGTGCCGCCAGCTGGGATGATGGTGCCGTACGCGGACATGCCATTCATGATAGCGGCCATGGCGTGCTCACGCACGCCGTACCTCATGTAGCGTCCGCTCCAGTCACCAATACCAAGATTTGGCGGCTGAAAGTCGACGGCACCCTTCCAAATGGTGTTGTTGGAGCCTGTCAAGTCTGCGGATCCCGAAATGAGCTCTGGGACGATGTCATGGATGGATTGGAGGACAGCTTCAGAGAGCTTCCTCGATGCGATGGCTGAATCTGTGGGCTTGTAGGTAGGGAGCTTGTTTTGCCAGCCCTCCGGTAGATCCCGGGTGAGGCGTCGAGCGAGATCAGCGTGGAGGTCCTTGTGCTCTTCACCGTACTTGGAGAAGAGCTTGTTCCACTCCTCTTCAGCCGCAGCACCATCGGCGGCGTGCTTGTGGTACATGTCATAGACCTCCTGGGGCACGACAAACATCTTCTCTGGGTCGAAACCAAACTTCTCCTTGACTTGCTTGATGTCATCGGCCTTCAGGGGGTTTCCGTGCACACCGTGTGTTCCCTGGAGCTTTGAGCCGAAGCCGATGGTGGTGGTGAGCTTGATGACAGAGGGTTTGTCCTTGACGTCCTTGGCCTTCTGAATGGCAGCCTCGATGCTCTCAAGGTCATTGTCACCATCCTTTACCCACTGCGTGTGCCAGCCGTAAGCCTCGAATCGCTTCATGACATCCTCGGTGAATGCGACCTTGGTGTCACCATCTGGCACTAGCGTCAGCACTCGGTTGTCAACAGTGGCAGATGCACCCACCAATCGAGATGTGGTTGTCATCGTAGATGGCGATGAGGTTGCCCAGCTGCAAGTGACCGGCAGTCGACGCCGCCTCACTGGCGATGCCCTCCATAGCACACCCATCGCCGAAGAAGCAGAATGTGTGGTTGTTGACCAGCTCGAACCCAGGCTTGTTGAAGACGGCGCCAGTGTGCGCCTGCGCAATGGCCAGACCGACGGCGTTGGCGAAACCCTGGCCAAGAGGGCCGGTGGTGACCTCGATGCCGGGCGTGTCATGGGCTTCAGGGTGACCGGGGGTGATGCTGTCGACTTGCTGTGGACGGGTGTCAGTGGCCAATCTCTGTCAATGCGGCTCGGTACTTACGCGGAAGTGCTTCAGGTCGTCGATGCTGAGCTTGTAGCCGAAGAGGTGGAGCAGAGCATATTGCAGCATGCATCCGTGGCCGTTGCTGTCCCACAGTCAGTCCAGGTGCCAGCGCAACACGAGAGCAACGAAGAACGGTGGCCACAGCAGCCAATCGCAGCGGAGGTGCGCCGAAGTGCAAACATGACATCGGGGTCTGCAGGGTCGAGAAAAGCAACGGTCTCAACTTCTCCAGCGGCCCCGCGGAGATTGTTTCATGTTGCCCGCAGCCTCACTGCCAACACATGGTGTCGACGCTGCCATTGAAGCTTCTTCTCCGCAGCATGAGTGTGCACGAGAACGTGGGAGACGTACGAGAGGACGAAGCGATCGCGGTTGAGCCAGTCGGGGTTCTTCGGGTTGAAGGTCATGAACTTGTTGAAGAGGACGTGGGCCACCGGGGCCATGCCCATGGGCGCGCCAGGATGGCCCGAGTTGGCCGTGAAGGTGGCATCGACCTGTGAAAAGCCTATCGTCAGCCATTGAAGGGCTTGTCGGCCGCCTTCGGAGGTGGAGTGTTGGGAGAGAAAAGGACGCCACCATCATGGCGGGGCAAACAGCAAGGGCGGGGCACACGTACCGCGAGGGTTCGGATGGTGTTGATGGCGAGCTCGTCCGTCTTGGAGTAGGGCATGATGGGCAGAGTGTCGAGACGAGGCGGGTCGGTGATGGTGGGAGAGGATTGGGGGGAGGGCAAAGGTTTTGTAGAGGGTGGATATTAAAGAAGTCACGACGAGCCAAGGTGGGGTTCTTTTGCACTCCGGCAGCCCACCAGCCCACCAGCCCACCACAGCCCACGGCAGCCCACCTTACCAAGCCCGCACCGCGTCGCCCCCCCCCCCCCCCCCCCCCCCCCCCCCCCCCCCCCCCCCCCCCCCCCCCCCCCCCCTTCATCCCGCCCACGCCCGCCATGTCTGGCGCTTCGCGACGTCGCCCATGAATAAGCCATGTGTAAAACGCTGACCGAGGGCTCCCATTGCACCAAGAGGCTTGCCTCGCACTGACTGTGACTGACTAAGGCTCGTCCTGCTTCCATATCTGGCTCTGGAGCGCCCCGAAGCCGAAGAGTCTAGCAAATCAGCCTGCAACGTGAAGCCGGCTTGCTGTTTCAGGCATCGGAGCCCAGTACATGTCACATCCATGTCACTGAGGCTCGTCGTTGTGTTGAGTGCGCCAGCCACGGTTGAACACACCAGGGCATGCCGTGGCAGTCGCGACATGGACGGGTACGACGCTTCGCAGCATATAAGCCGGTGGTACCAACACGCACTTTTCACTCGTCGCTTATTGTCTACCGACTTGCAATCTCCGATCGTGAGACTTGGATACTGTGCATGCAACCACGACACTTGTTGCTTTCATTCGCATCTATTCACTCCGTCTATCCGCATATTTACTATATCCTACACAAGCCCGTCCCCACACCCCAACGCCTCGCTGTCCAAAAATATTTGCAAAGAGAATGCTCAAATGAGTGCTGCGGGTATCTACTAGTGTACAATCGTGCAATGAAAAGCTTCACGACTAAAACAGCCGTGTGTGTCGTCTTCTGTAATTAGAATTTCATACCATGCACATCCGACGGTGTCTGAAAGGAACCGTGCTCCGACCGCCCGCCCTTTGAATACGACACCGAGATGAACAGGTCATCCCCTTCTTTCCTCGGCGTCAGTCGCGGCACCCACAACGGGCTCTTCAACCCTTCTACGTCGACCTCTGGAGGCTGCAGGCCCGACTTTGCGCGTATGTTGAGCGGCCGTACAAAGTCCGTCTCGTACATGGCCGGACTCTTGGGCCACTGCCCGCTCTGTGCGCGCGCGTGCCCATTGCTGCTGGTGGGCGTGGGGTTCCACGCCGACTCGACGCTTGTACTTCTCATATGCTGTCTGAAGGCGTGCATGTGCGTCCGCAAGTCTTCTTTGCTCGGGCTACCTCGCTCCCGCATTGCAAACTGGCGCTCGAGATTCACCGCTGCCGGCTCACCCCGCCGCTTCATCCGCAACGGTGAAGCATCAGGAGCTCCAACAGGGCTTCGATTACTGTGCTGACTTGCAGGGCTTCGTGGGGAGCGAGGCACCAGTTGATTTGATGATCGGGGAACCTTGGGATACCGCAGGTTGGAAATCGGAGACTCGGCCACTGGAGAGAGCCTGCTATCCTCTAGCTGCTTGTCGTCATCATCATCCTCTGGAGTAGGGTCGTTGGCATCGACAGTCTCAAATGATGTTTGAGACGACACCGAGTCACGGATGTTGGTGGAAGCTCTAGACGTTGCTCGAGAGACCGTGCTTGGCGAGGGCTTGGTCTTTACGCCGACGACCTTTGGCGACTCCTTTGGCCGGACGATGCGACTAGGGCTGGCCTTGGGCTCCTGATATCTCGGAGGTGATTTGGGAGGCGATTTGTGTGTCATGAAGTAGTAGTCCGGTATGTCTCCGTGACGCGGCTCTAGAGTACTGGCAGAGGTTGAGAAACTCTTATGTTGGTCGTATGCAGAAGATGTCCGCACCGGACTGCCTGGGTCACCGAAGCTGTTCGAAGCTACAGTCGACGTTGGGGATCGACGGAGACGAACCTGAGACGCTGCAATCTGCATGGGCTGCGACCGCGAGTGCCGGACTGGGATATCAAGGGAAAGCCCAGATTCTTGCAGTGACTGCTGGCGCGTGGGATATTGCATTCTTGGTTGCGTGCCTAACATATGGGCAGGTGCTGGTCTGGAATGTTGGAATGTCCGGATTGGCGGGATAGGTACTGGAGGGGTGGGCAATAGCTTGGAAGACCTGCGACGCTGAGACGGAATGTCTTCCTCAAACACAGTGTCCTGGGTGAGCACACTGTCGGGTCGACGATAGGCATCTGTCGGACTCAGAAGACTCTTTACTCTGTCTTCTTTGAGCTCTCTGCTACTGGAGCGCAGGGGACGCGGCAGACGAATGGTGGGAACCGAACTCCCAGGAAGCTCGGCCGTGATGGCTAGGCCAATCTGCTCAGACGGTACAGACGAGCTGCCTGAATTGTTCGTATAGCCAGCACCTGGTCGTAATGCCGGGTGGATGGAGCTATGATCTGGGGATGATGGTCTGACCGGAACTGTCCGCAGCACTCGGATTCTAGGGTTGCTGGTATTAAGATTAAATGATGGCGCCGGCGCCAACTTAACTCCGCCACGTTGTAAAGGCGGACGAGGGTCGAATGCAAAATTGTTCCTTGACGGCGATGGCTGAACACTTTTCCCGATAAACTGTCTTGACAGTCGTGTTGAGAAATTCCGGGGTGGAGGGCTATGTGCTGCTTTTTCTTCTGGCGTCATCTCCACTTCCGATTTGCGTTCTCTACGCTTTCTCAAGCAGACGCTTAGGACCATGAGACCAATTGCAAGAATAAATGTTGCCGCCGCTGCTACCGACAAGCCTGCGATTTGTGCTGGTTTCATGGTTGGCGGGGCTTGAGCGGTCGAGGCATTAGGTGTTGACGCTGGCAGTGGAACGGCAGAGGAGGAAGGCTCCCGTAACGTGGAAGTAGTAGTCGATATCGAGTCGATAATGACTGAATTCGTGGGTGTGGTTTCGGATTTGGTGGAAACCCCTGTTCCCGCCAGCGACGTTGAAGTGAATGCTGAAGTACGGCTTGTTGTACGGCTTGTTGAGGAGACGGTTGAGTGAGACGAAGTCTTCCGTCGTGACGTGATGGTGCTGGCAGGAGAGACTGTCAAGACGGATTGTGTTGGCATGACGGCGTCCTTCTGCCCTAGACAGACGTTGTATGCCGTCACCGCACCGCTGTCAATGGTGGAGCAAGAGGCATATACGCACCCCAAGGCAACTTCCCCAAGGGATTCTCCGCCAATGTTATAACTGGAGCAGAGACAATGCAAGTCCGGCTGGGCAGTACAAGCGAGAGGGAACGTGTTGAACAGAGCGGACTTGATACATGGCTGAGCACATGCCGGTACTGCACGCACGAGCGCGGACGGCAGCGAAGCCGAAGTTGGTTGCGGCGTCGCTGCAATTAGAGTCGGCAATAGGGTGCATAGCCTTTTGATGTGGCTTAGAAGCATAGTTGTACAGAAATCTAGCAAACGTAAACGACATTGCCTGGGGCCGTACTCGAGGCTGGAGGGGCAACTGACCTGAGAGATCTATGGGGACAACATTGGAAAGACACAAAGGAAAGCGCACCGATCTACGGCCGCGTCGAACGACCAACGCAAAGGAAATTGAAGGAAGACAACTCAAGGAAATTCGTCAGACGGTCCTCGTCTCATCGGGATTTTTGGGCAGAAAGAGGGACGTTTGGCATGCGAGGACAGCTTGATAATATGTAGCATCACTGCTTCTGGCCCTGTGCGTCACAGACGTGCGTGGGCAGCCGCCGAGGCGTTGCAAGGGAACAAGTGTCGAAGCCATTGGCATAGCGTTTAGCGCTCGGGGTCTGTCGAGCAACCGTTCACCAGAGATGACTGGTGTTTGTGGTGTTGTCGTGCAAGACTGGCCCGCAGTTCTAATAATAAGCGCCCCCACTAGGCCGAGTTGGGATCTGTTGCACAACGGCTAGCCGCCGACGTCGAATTGACCTGTACCTGCCCGCTCTTTGGTGCATTTTGGGAAGGGCTGTCGAATTTAGATCTTGGCTTACGTGCGTTTGCGCGATACCACCTTGCCGGTATCCAGTCGGGACCGCCATGGCAATCCTGTACCTGAAAGCAACGCCTCGTGACCTGCCGGCGGCGTGGCTTCATCGCTTGACGACATCGCTGTCTCTGACTATTCTCGTCGTTTCCTCGTTGTATTCTCGTTGCATTCTATTCTCGTGCGCAGCTTCTTTCCAAGCTTGGCCGTGTTGGAGAAAGACCTCATCTACCCGTTACTGCGAGTCCGCTATAAGACTGCGGGGGCGGGGCCATATTCCCAATAGTCTGTCTGCGTTGCCCTCAGCCTCCAATCTTGCAGCAAGTGTTGCACAGATCGCGGGATGATATGTGCAAAAGTTCGATGCCCTCCCCAGAGCGTATAAGCATCCAAGCCCCGCTCGGCCCCATGCGAACAGATTGATACGTTGCCAAGGCGCAACGAGGAAGTGGACTCAGAAGGCATTCATTTCTAGACAGGTTGGAAGATGCACACAGCTGACAACTCGCCGCTAAGCCGCATGTCCGACGGGCCTAGAAAGGTCAAGTGCCAGCTGCCACCTGGTGTGTGGAGTAAAAGTAATCTATTCGTGGAATTACCGCATGAACGCTTGTGATATGTTTGGCCCATTTCTGTCGGTTGTCCAACTTGCAGCGAATAGAAGAATGCAAGACGTGAAGACGGGCCTAATCGTTCAAAGTCTCTATGCATGTGGCTGTCTGCCGCTGTGCCTATTACTCAGTTTTGCGTTCATGTCTGCGCCCTGCCTCGTGGGCTACCATTCCTGGCGCGAACTCATATCGATAATCCTGTTGGTAGGAGGCACGGGTGGCACAGTCGCATGATACGGGCCGTTCCCGTTCAACACGTCAGGACGAGGGGGCTGAAAGGATAGGCTCTAGTGGCTCAGTTAGAAGGCCGCTCGTTTCGAGAGTGAATGGACAGGACTATTCCGCACATTTGCGCGGACACGATGGTGAGGCTGTATTTGTGGATACTGTCCAGAGCGCTTCGTTCCTTGTTTAGCCCGAACATGACTCTCCACAGCCAGCGTCTTGTCCAAGCATGCAATCTGGTTGCATGAGATGCAGCAATGCAGTGATGTTTCTGACGTTCCACGCTTGTTTCGAAACATACGATGATTATGGGGTGCATAGGACCAGGATTGCATGGCCCTGCTCGTACTGTACTGGGTAGTAGCTTCAGATGGATGCAATGCTTTTGAGCATGCCAGAAGCTCCGAGGAGCTCTATCGCACGTCCTATTTGTTCAACGGCTCCACGAGTCGGCGCACGAGTCTCCCACGCGAATTTGTCCCCACCAGCTCTGTGCATACAGAGTTTCGGGCCGATGATTGACGTCCCTCGCCGCTATTGTCATTGCTAGTTTGTGCAGACATCTGGACCCAGGCTGGAGAACAATCAACGGTCGTCTTGCAGGGAGTTTGCATCTCGGGACATGCGCAGAATGACAGCAAAGACTCTTGTAGCAGCCTATCGCTACTGACAGGCGACAAGGCCCAGAGTGAAACAGGCAGCCCACCTCAAAACGTGATGGTGCATGGGCCTGCCGAGACCGCAGGCAAGGTTGGCCAGGCGAGCGAGTGATTTGCGCATTCTCGGGCGACAAGAGCCCCAGAAAGATCACAGTTGGGCTAGGGCAATCCTTGATTGGGTCACAGAGTGCTGGCGAGTCGGGGAGATGAAGACGCGATGGCTCGAAAGCAGTGAAAGTTTGGCGACTGGGACGAGCATGCACCACTCTGGCGCTACGCCGGCACGGGCAAGCGTGCTGCAGGTAAAGACTTGGGCTTGATCGCAGAGTGGCTCGAGGGCCAGAGGGCCAGAGGGCAGAGTTGCGATGGTTTGCGGCATGAAACCGAGCGCCACCAGTGCCAGCGCAGGACGCAGGACGCAAAACGCAAAACGAGGGAGCACTGCGTCGAGCGGCTGGGATGTTGCTTGCGGCGGCAGACGTTGGAGGGCGACGTCAAACGTCCAGCTGGGACCTGTAGCAAAGTTTCGACCAAGGCCGAGTGGCCTGCTGGGACGCGGTGGCCCCGTTATTTCGAAGCAGCGCCCCTATCTCTTCTAAAGGCCTTCTAGAAGAGCTTGCTAGTCAGGCTGCCCCGAGCGCGCCGGCGGTGGGACGAGCGAGGGCCAGGTCGAACAAGGTGCGACGAGCGCGGCCGGCGAAGACGACGACAGGGTCTGTTGCACGGGAGGAGCGCATCGCGGCGGATCGCCGTGGTGGTTCCTGGGGGGGCCATTGGTAATCAAAGCAACAGTGGCAGCAGGCGAAGGGCAGAGCGGATGGGCAGGGCGGGCGAGGGTTCTTTCGGAGGTTGCAGCAGCAGGTCCAGTCGTCAGTTCCGCTCAGTGCTGGCCATGCCGCTCAGTCGCTGCCGCTGCCGCCGCCGCCGCGGGCTGCCGGTGGTGTGAAGGTCTGAGACGAGGAGCGCTGGCGTCGCTGAGGTGTGGGCGCACTAGGCGACGGGCGAATCGGGCCAAGCGCGACTCCACCCAGCGCCGCTGCCCCTTTGATCCAACCGTGTAAAGCAAAAGCCTCTCCGTTCCCCGACTCCTGCCAGAACCCGCTCCGCTCGCTCGTCGTCGTCGCGACCAGACTCTCTGACCTTGCGCCGTGCGACTCTCCGCCTGCCAGCTGCATTGCGTCTGCCCGCCTCTCCCCGCGACCACCACCACTCCAGCCCTCGCCGCCGCCGCCGCCGCCGCCAGTGCCCGCCCGTCCGCTGCCCTGCCTGCCCTGCCCTGCCGCCCCCGACCACCGCCCAGCGAACGGGGCCACGTCCATCTCGGTCACCGTGCCAGTGCCAGCCATCGCCCATCCACTGCTGCTCGACATCAGTCCGTGGCTTCGCTGTGAGAGATCGCGGCTGCTCTGTGTAATAATAGGTGAGTGACCCGCCGCGCCCTGCCCCGTCCTCCCCCGGCACCTCCCAGACAACCGCCTCCGGCGTACAGGCAAGCTCGCAACTTCCTGCCTCGCTCACCAATCCTCGCCCCAATCTCCAAGCCACGCCCACCTCTCTCCTAGCCCGCTGTATACCTTGGCCGCGCCATACTGACCCCGTATCTTCATCGCAGATTTCGTGTCGGCAGGCTCCTCGACCGGATCGCTGCTCCGCGCCTACGCCCTGTTAATCCACTACCGACCGCACATCATCAACACCAGCCGCCATGGGTTGCGGAATGAGCACCGAGGAGAAGGAGGGGAAGCAGAGGAACGAGGAGATTGAGAATCAGCTCAAGCGAGACAAGATGCTGCAGCGCAACGAGATCAAGATGCTTCTTCTAGGTCAGTCCCACAGGCCCCCTCGGCCATCATCACATCCTAACCCCTCCCAGGCGCTGGTGAATCTGGAAAGTCGACGATTCTGAAGCAGATGAAGCTCATCCACGAGGGCGGATACTCGCGCGACGAGCGCGAGTCGTTCAAAGAGATCATCTTTTCCAACACGGTCCAGTCAATGCGCGTCATCCTCGAGGCTATGGAGTCGCTCGAGCTTCCCCTCGACGACCAGCGCGCTGAATACCACGTCCAAACCATCTTCATGCAGCCAGCACAGATTGAGGGTGACAGCCTCCCACCGGAAGTGGGCGGCGCCATTTCGGTGCTCTGGAAAGACGCAGGCGTGCAGCAGTGCTTCCAGCGGTCGCGCGAATATCAACTCAATGACTCTGCGAAATAGTACGTCGCGACTTTCAATCGAACCTGGCGGCCTCGTTCGATCCACTTTGATTACAAATGCTAACCTGGACAGCTATTTCGACTCGATTGACCGCATCGCGGCCCCCGACTATATCCCCAACGACCAGGATGTCCTCCGTTCTCGCGTCAAAACTACTGGCATCACGGAAACGACCTTCATCATCGGTGATCTCACATACCGCATGTTCGATGTCGGTGGCCAGCGGTCGGAGCGCAAGAAATGGATACACTGCTTCGAGAATGTCACGACAATCCTTTTCCTCGTGGCCATTTCCGAATATGACCAACTGCTGTTCGAGGACGAGACCGTCAACCGCATGCAGGAGGCTCTCACACTTTTCGATTCCATCTGCAACTCGCGGTGGTTCGTCAAGACATCGATTATCCTATTCCTGAACAAGATCGACAGATTCAAGGAGAAGCTCCCTGTCAGCCCAATGAAGAACTACTTCCCTGACTACGAGGGTATGTTGGACCTCGTTGCGTATTTGCACAACGGTTTGCTAACCAAATGCGTAGGGGGACCCGACTACGCTGCGGCCTGTGACTATATCCTAAATCGTTTCGTCTCACTCAATCAGCATGAGACAAAACAGATATACACCCACTTCACATGCGCCACGGATACTATGCAGATTCGATTCGTTATGGCTGCGGTCAACGGTTAGTCCCCTCGAAGCGCTTATCTGAGCTCAAGCTAACGCGCACAGATATCATCATTCAAGAGAACCTCCGATTGTGTGGTTTGATATAAGCACCGGTTTGCCTTTGGCTTGAGAGACAAAGAAATCTTGAGCAAGGTAACGAGTCACGGGTTGCATGTCCTTCGCGTGGCATTACATTTGCCATGGTCACTAACGGCGTTTCAAAATGTTTTTCTTTATTCGCGCCTGTTCGAATTCTCCGTGGCTGCTCCTATACCGAGATTCTCTTTGATACCCTGCGTGGGCCGGGACTTTACAGCTACAGACCCCTTTGATACATGCGGTGCAGTGTGTGTAACTGCCGGCTTTCCTTACCTACGTTCGTGCTGGACGGGATAGGGCGGAAAACTATCCCCTGAATTGCTACACTACTACCTATTTTGGCGACTGAACAAACGATGGACGCTTTTCTATACCTCTACTTCCATAATAACTTTCCGTCATGCTTATGTACTCCATACTGAACCTGGCCGGGATGTAGCATCCACGGCTGGGATATGTAGCGAAATGATTTCTGTCCCAATCACGCATGACCTTTTGGTGAAACCACTTGGAAGAGACTTGGAGGTCAATGGACTGAAGGACGAGGAAGGTGCGACGCGCCCCAATTGAAAGTCCATGCTGTTGACGACGTTTATCAATTCTTGAAACCCTCAGGCCCTCGTCGAGAAGATAGGCATAGATGCCGGGATGTGGGTTTCGTAGATGATGGTAGGGTCTCGCTTTCGTGTGTTTCTCATATGCAAGGGATCCCATCCCATAAAGACGGTCTCAGCAACGGTGGACGTTTGCCCAACGGCGGAAAAAGCAACGCTCTGAACTCGACACTGGGGCCTTTTGCTTTTGTTGGTAGCGGATAGTGGATGTGCAATGGCTCGGAGATTGAGATTGCAGCTCGTTTGCAGCGAGTCCGAAGTGCTGATGGCCCGCAACCCTCCATATGCCAGTCTTCCGCACACTGGACTGAGGTGACCTGCCGCAACGAGGTAGCACGATGCTTCAGGTATATGTGAGCATCTATGCAGTGCTTACGATCCTCCGTTTGGGCCTATCGTCAACGTTTGTTCAAGCGCGCAAAACGCCTAGGGGAACACGGGGAGCATGGACCGAGCGGAGCAGTCGGATCTGCATGTCGTAAAGTTACTGCATGCCCGAGTTCCTTGATCATGCGCGTCAGTCACCTCTGACGTCGGTGATGGTGGGGTCCAATAGCTGACATCTCGATGGGACTTCGTCACGTGCTGAACCATCCACCTGCCCAACGCGCTAAGACGCAGCTACCAGTTGTCGTTGCGGACTTCAGCTGAGCGGATTCGCCGTCCGCGGACGCATGTTCCTCTGCTAGGGTAGGGGACTCGGTCTCGAACAAGCGAGGCTGATCCACAATCGCCGAACCAAACCATTGAAATCGAACCTAAACCCCGCCATCAAAGCTAACAGCAAGTCGATTGGTGACACAGTGCTTCCTCCTTGCAGACATTAATTGCAGAGTTTCGTAGAGCTTCCATATCTACACAGCCATGTGCGCCGCCTGCTCAAGCTCGCTGCTGGTATTTCCTACTGTCGTCATTACGTCAAAGCAATTCTGCAGTGTGCAATGGCGTCAGTATAGCGGTAAACACACCTAGTCATTAAGCGCCTTGAGCCCCACAGAAGTATCGAGGCTGCAAGCAACAGGATGCTTCACGGGAACCTGAAGTGACCACTGACGTAGCGCTGCAGCTTTCCACGCTATTCGTTGGTCCCCTGCCAATGAGAGGCCCGTCCTCAGCCCGTGAGAGCCTCTGTTTCGATGCTACGGCCGCGGATAGTCTGCAACACCGTGCTCTAGTTGACGATAAGGATTTTGCATGCTACGCCATAGAGCATTTGAGAATGGCATCATGCAGGTGGGACGCAGTCATCGAGTTTGGTTGACTATAAATTGCAACGGCCGCCATTAAAGGTACCAACATTTGCAAATCATAAGTCAAACAAGCTGAAGTCTCAATCTGTTCCGTCAACATCCTCTTTCATCTCTGAAAACAATGGCTCCCATTGCTGTCACACCGCCCGCGGTTGAGGTCAAGTCTCCTGGCTCCCTCCAGCCACCAACATTGCCAGTCGATACCTCAAATATTGGTACCAAGCGGAAGATCATCTGCTTCTCAGGTACGCGAACGCACGCTGTCGATCACCGATGGCACCTAGTCTATCATGCTGACAATCTCAGATTTCGACGGAACAATCTTCATGCAAGATACTGGCCATATTCTCTTCAACAGCTTCGGCTGCGGCTCAGATCGACGCAAAGTTCTTGATGAGCAGATCCACAGTGGCGAGAGGTCCTTCCGCGACGTATCCGAGGAGATGTGGGGCTCGCTAGATGTGCCTTTCGATGGTACGTTATGGAACTGTGAAGCATACGAAGCAGGCTGACACCTGGAAGATGGATTCGAAGTGATGAAGGATGCGCTGGACATCGACGTTGATTTCCAGAAGTTCCACAAGTTTTGCCTGAACAACAACATCCCGTTCAACGTCATCTCGGCTGGTCTTAAGCCCGTGCTGCGAAGAGTTTTGGATCATTTTCTGGGCGAGGAAGACTCGAAGCATATCGACATTGTTGCCAACGAAGCGACAATCTCCGCCGAAGGCAAATGGAAACCTGTATGGCTTCACGACACTGAGCTCGGCCACGACAAAGCCAAGTCCATCAATGATTTCAAGGACACGGCCAGGCTGGAAAGCGAAGACGGAACTGTACCCATGATTGTCTTCGTCGGCGACGGCGTTTCCGACCTCCCTGCTGCCCGCGAAGCCGACGTTTTGTTCGCCCGGCGTGGACTGCGTCTTGAGGAGTACTGCATCGAACACAAGCTGTCTTACACTCCCTTCGACACCTTTGCAGACATTCAGCGGGAGATGATCAAGATCGCGAAGACGGATGACGAAAAGACACAGGGCAAGGGTATGCCTTCGAACTTCAACCCGAGAGCGAACTTGTGGAGACGCGCTTCCAGCAAAACAGCCGTACCAGTCTTTGCCGCCATGACGCCCAGAGACGAAAAGATGTTTGTGTGGCCTGAGATCTTCACCCAACTCAAGGCTCCGCTGGAGGAGGTTTCCCCCGAGTCTCGTCCAGAAGCTGCAGCAGCTGCATGATTACCGTCCCATCTCCTTCTGGTTGAACTTTCCATGGGCATATCCCCGTGGCCGTTTGTTTCCTAATTTCTGTCCTTGAGCGAATCTGGCATTCTGGCATTTTTAATGGCGTATGGATCGTTGCGGACTCTTTATCCGGATATCGGTGTCTAAGTTTGGGTCGTCACGCAACATGACGTGCAGGCCCAGGGCATTGGGTCCTGGTGTGGTGCAGCCTTTGGCGATGGGTTCGGTACAGGCCCATTTATATTCATATGCAGGTGTTCCCGCGTTTGGCGCAAATGAGGGTTAGAAATAGGAAAGGAAATAGAAGAGAGGGGTAGGTGCTGTATATATAAACATTGCAAATTTTTATTTGTGATAACGTTATGCAGCAAACTGTATGTGAACATATAATCCCGCAGAAGCAAGGACGGCAAATGGTGCACAGGAAAACATTACACGAGCGAGGTAAGTGGCTCACTCGTGGGCCTGAACGCGGAGAGCGGATTCCTACATCCGTTAGGTCTTATTTCTAGAGTTAGAGTTCTTAAGCGTAGCCGACAGTGACGCATGATTGCGGACGCAACTTTGCCGTATGCAGAATTGGGTATATGATTGGGAGGCTCCGACGTCTGGCATGCTGGGGAAGGAATGAGATGGAGAAAGGAGTCGACGCCAACACCAGGCTTTTCTCGCATCAATGCTTTTTGATAGCTGGAATCAAAAAACAATATGTG
Organism: Polyplosphaeria fusca; assembly: GCA_010093805.1. NCBI lineage: Eukaryota > Fungi > Ascomycota > Dothideomycetes > Pleosporales > Tetraplosphaeriaceae > Polyplosphaeria > Polyplosphaeria fusca. The sequence goes on along the minus strand of ML996129.1, from coordinate 210,056 downwards.
ATGGCGGCTAACGTCATGGGGGCCGAATTGATGGAGCTGAGGTTCCAACAACAAAGGCAGCCTCCCGATGCGGTACGTTGGGAGCTCGACTCGATTGACAGGCAGAAGCCACCGAAGGAGGATCAGAGGCGAAGAAGCTGAAGAGACTTAAGGCCTAATGAGGCTTGTGGGCTCAGATTGTGTTGGGTGTAATGGTGGCTGGATGGCGATCAGTGCATTGGCGGCTCAGTGAGGCCCTGTTTCAAAGGAAAATGAGCTGGCGGCGCAGGGCTCAAATGGCGCCAAAGGAGGCAGTTCAGCTTGCTAAAATTATCGCGACGACCCGTGGCTCTCGCCTTAAAGCCCGCGGCGGCATTTCTGGTGGCATTTGACGAAAGGTCCCCATAAAACGTCAAGGCCCGCTCCCGTGCCTTCCGCCTGCTCCTGCGTCATTTGTCCCAGCGACCCGCCCAGAGACCCGTCGTTGCCAGAGTCCCGAGTGGATCCCCCGCATACATTCAGTACGTACGGTACGAGTACGAGTACAACTATCTCGGCGGTACATTGACAGCCAGGAGCGGGTCGCTCTCGCAGCTCGCGCCTCGGCCGCCCGCATCGCCTCGTCGCCCTCTGCTGCCTCCACGCGCCGTCTCGTTGGCAGTCTGGCCGTGTGCATCGTCTCCAGTCCACTCAATCAATCCACTGAATCCACCCGACGCGCGCGCGCCCACTTAAGCACCCTTGGCATCCACGGCCCAAGAAAGCAGCCGCGGGCGCAGCGCATGCGTCGTTTGCCAGCATGCCGCGGCCAGCCCTAACCTCAAAACTCTCGCTGCCCGGCCGCCTCAAGCACAGCAACAACGGCACCGCGTCCACCCCCACGAGCGTTCCTGCGAGCCGAAGCACGAGCCCGAAGCGCACAATGACCGATCCAAAGCCTGGGCTGGTGCTCAGGGCCAATGTCATAAAGGTTGGTCGTGTACCCCGCCATGCCTCTCTCTGCATGCACATATCGCTGACAATGCGCCCACACAGGGCAGCAATCTGGCTCCCAAAGATCGCTCTGGCACCAGCGACCCGGTACGTCTCTCGCCAGGCACCGCCTTCCCGACCACTTCTACATGGCATGCTGCAGATCTGGGGCTAATTGGTGCATGCTGCAGTACCTCGTTCTCACGCTTGGAGATGCCAAGGAGGCAACGCCCACCATCAACAAGACATTGAACCCCGAATGGAACTTTGCCCTCGACCTGCCCATCACGGGCACGCAGAGCCTCCTCCTCGAAGTGTGCTGCTGGGACAAGGATCGCTTTGGCAAGGACTACATGGGCGAGTTTGACGTCATACTCGAGGATATCTTCCAGAACGGCAACGTCAACCCAGAGCCCAAGTGGTATCCGCTGGAGTGTAGGCGTGTTGGCAGGAAGAAGACGTTCGTTTCCGGCTCGATCCAGTTGCAATTCTCCCTTGCCGATGCCAGCAACCCCTCTGCCACGCCTGAGCAGTTACTGCAGAAGTTCTTGAGCTTCACCATGTCCAGCCCCAGTCCGGACGAGGAAGACGATGAAATCCTTCTACGCACCGAGAGCGGCGACGTTGACGAAGAAGACGACGAAGAGGAAAGCTCTGATGAAGCCAAGGACGAGTCCAAGAAGGCTGAGAAGAGGGAGAGGCGGCGGAAGAAGCTCAGACTTGCCAAGCTGAAGAGGAAAGCCACGCTGAGGGCGTACGAGTTCTCTGACAAGACTGAAGTGGCTGGCGTGCTCTTCCTCGAAATTGTCAAGATTACAGACCTGCCTCCGGAGCGCAACGTCACCCGTACTTCGTTCGACATGGATCCCTTCGTCGTGACATCGCTGGGAAAGAAGACCTATCGTACCAAAGTCATCAACCACAACCTGAATCCAGTCTTCGATGAGAAGCTAGTATTCCAGGTCTTGAGGCATGAGACCAACTACTCTGTCAACTTCACCGTCATCGATCGGGACAAATTCTCTGGAAATGACTACATTGGGGCGGTCAACTTTCCACTCGAGAAAGCCCTCGCGGTATCGCCGGATGCGGATCCAGCCACTGGTCTATACAAACTGCCAGAGCCCCAAGACTCCCCTGGTATTGCTACAGAAGCTCGAAGGTCCCGATTCCGCCTCCCAATGTCTCGCTCGTCCTCTGCCCATAGCCTCACTCGCCTCGCCCGGCCAGGCTTGAAGAAAGAGAATTCGCAGAGTTCACTTTCCGGCTCGAATGGCAACGGGCCGCTCCTTCAGCCCCCCACGAGTGCGCCGACGACGCCCGGTATCGATGGTGCGCAATTGCCCGCAGTCAGCGTCGATCCCTCGGCAGTTGACGATCAGGGTCTCAAATTGTACGTGCTCCCTATGGAGATGAAAAACAAGGAACGTTGGGAATCGAAGCACAGCCCAACTCTCTACATACGAGCAAAATATCTTCCGTATAAAGCACTCAGGCAACAGTTTTGGAGGGCAATGCTCAAACAGTACGATGCGGATGACAGTGGTCTCATCGATAAGGTCGAACTCACCACTATGCTGGATACGCTGGGCTCGACCCTGCACGAGTCGACCATAAACCGGTTCTTCGATCGATTCTCGACCGAAAACAACGGCGATGGCACCTTGACGTTTGATCAGTCGGTCATTTGTATCGAGGACCAATTGCAGAGCACACAAGAGCGTGAGACCAAGACTGCTTGGAACCGCCTATTGCCTGGTGGACATGGTGCAGATACTCCCGGTACCATGACGCCTTCCCTGACATCTGGGTCGCAAACCCCTCTCAACGCACACCCGTCCAACACTTCTATTCCCACCATGCAAACTGAGACATTGGGCAAAGAAGGCGAGGAGGGAGAAACCATTTTGCCAGACGATCTAGCTGACGAAAAGGGTGAAGAACACGTCATCGAAATCCGCGAGTGCCCGATCTGCCATCAACCGCGATTGAACAAGAAATCGGATGCGGACATCATCACCCATGTGGCCACCTGCGCCAGCCAGGACTGGAGACAAGTCAACAATATTGTCATGGCGGGCTTCGTAACATCGAGCCAGGCGCAGCGCAAATGGTACTCCAAGGTCATCGCCAAGATTTCGTATGGTGGATATAAGCTGGGAGCCAACTCCGCGAACATTCTTGTGCAAGATCGCATTACAGGCCAGATCAACGAGGAAAGGATGAGTGTCTACGTGCGCCTGGGCATCCGTCTACTCTACAAGGGCCTGAAAGCGAATAACATGGAGAAGAAACGAAGTAAGTACAATTCTTCCAGAATGCTTTTGCATACTTATCCCGTCACTAGTCCGGAAGTTGCTTCGTTCCCTTAGCTTTAAGCAAGGCAAAAAATACGATGATCCAGCTTCCGCTGCGGAAATTGAAGGCTTCATCGCCTTCCATCAGCTCAATATGGCTGAAGTACTCCATCCGACGTCGGAATTCAAGAACTTCAATGAATTCTTCTACCGCGCTCTGAAGCCAGGTGCACGTCCCTGCTCTGCGCCCGACGATCCAAGAGTAATCACTTCACCTGCCGATTGTCGATCGGTTGTTTTCAACACGATGGATCAGGCGCAGTCAATCTGGGTCAAGGGACGCGAGTTCACGATTCAACGTCTCCTCGGCGATGCATATCCCGAGGATGCCAAACGTTATCATGGAGGGTCCTTGGGAATTTTTCGCCTGGCGCCGCAGGATTATCATCGTTTCCATATTCCAGTAGACGGCGTCATGGGCGAACCAAAGACCATCGATGGCGAGTATTACACCGTGAACCCCATGGCTATTCGCTCAGCTCTCGACGTCTATGGCGAGAACATTCGCATAGTCGTCCCTATTGACTCCGTGGCGCACGGTAGAGTCATGATCATTTGCGTGGGTGCGATGATGGTGGGCAGCACTGTCATCACACGAAAAGCTGGCGATAAGGTGCAGCGAGCCGAAGAATTGGGCTACTTCAAGTTCGGCGGTAGTACAATTCTGCTGCTGTTTGAACCTGGCCAGATGCGTTACGATGATGACCTGGCCGATAACTCGAAATCCGCCTTGGAAACTCTGGTAAATTTCTCATGCCCGTCGTCTCTGAACAAGACTAATACCCCACAGATTCGTGTCGGCATGTCTATTGGCCACAGTCCAAGCAGAGAATCGCATGCACCCGACATGCGCAAAGACAACCCAACCATGGAAGAGAAACAAGATGCGAAGCGCCGCATCGAGGGAAGTCTTGCCCCAGAGGGCGTTACTGGTCCTGGACCGCTTGGAGCAGGCATGTGAAGTGAATGTATTGGAACGGCCATTCATATACAAAAGGTTGCATGGGTTGGGTAGCGCTTGTCGTTCGCTTTAGCGAGTGGATTGGACAGGCTCATGAAGTGATGGAAACAACGACGTACACGAATGCATATAGAGTAGCGGCAAAGAGGTACTGCTTCTCTCTTACGGATACATAGCTCTGAACATGATTGCCGTGTGCTTCGCCCTTTAGTATTCGAAGGCCGATGTTCGCCGTGCCCACTGCCAACACGCAAATGAAGTCATGTGCTATGCCTGATCGGGAAGTATCGCTTATGTCATCTTTGTTTACTTCCACTCCGCCCAGACTGCCGCTAGCAACGCAGCCGCTTCCCACCCGTGAACTCACCCTCACAACGTCCCACGATATTCGCATTACCGCAATTCATTACGGCCGGCAAACCCTAGGACCGAACCGACAATCACATTTCATCGATCGCGAAATCACACTCGAGCGCTCGTCGCGCCACCCATGCACGCGCCCACCCTCATCGTCTAAACACCGCCCCGATCGCGACAGACTCAATGACTGCAATACTCGAGAGATCGCCCCTACAAACTCTTCCCATGGCAACCAATCGACCTGCCACGCGACGGCGAAGCGTGAAGCAGGCATTTGGAGACGATGACGCCCCAGTCGCAAAGAAAGCGAGAACAGAGGCGAATGGACCGGCAAAGAGGGCGAATGGCGCGACGAAGAAAGCTGCAAAGACATGTAAGTCGGTCTCTATACGTGCAGTGGGGCCTCTGGGACGCGCCTCAGCGCGATGCCTACGTGATCAAGGCGGATGAGGATACAGGCAAGGTACTTACAACGCCGCAGCGTACGATGAGGATGACGACGGTTTTCAATTCGCGCGCCGAACCACGAGGAGATCAGCCGCAAAAGCACAGCCTGCACCCGAACCCATTCCCGAAGAACCCTCCAAACCCGCTCCAGCGCGTCGTAAAAAGGATTCTATAGCCCCACCCGATGCAGAACCAGCAGAACCTACCAGAAAGCGACGGTCGGCGCGTCTTTCGGCCGACAAGGAACAACTAGAAGCACCCACGAAACCTGTAAACGCTCTTCCAAAACGTACGAAAAAGGCAACCCTACACGAGAAGAAACACGCAATTCCTGCACCCGAGCTAGAGGAGAAGGCCGCCTTCTCGGGCGTTAAAACCCCTCAGCATGACGCGTTGCACGTGAGCAAGAAGCGCGATGGAGCAGCCACCAAGATCATGCTACCTTTCGCAGATACGCCTGTTATTACGAGAAATAAAGAGATGCGGAAAGGGAACAAGGACGGGCATCGGAGAAGCAGCACAGGATTGCGGGGACGTAGGGCAAGTTCGCTGATTGACAGTGGGCAGTCCAATGGTGAGTTGCCTGGTCCTCGTGTCCTGAAACTGGTCGCAAGCATGCCGGGATATTCATTGTACTAACTGACACCAAAGCTCTTCCCCACTCCGAAGTCGAAATCCGCGAATTCTACAAGTACATCGAGCAGAGCCTTCCAGAACCACGGCGAATGAAGCAACTACTCACTTGGTGTGGCTCACGGGCACTTCCAGAAAAGCCCTCTGGCGATGTCAAGGACTCGAACGCGATCATGGCAGGTCAGTGCTAATAATATATTTGAGGCCTAAAGCCACATACTGACGATTTCAGCTCGTGCAATCCAACAAGATCTCATCAAAGATTTCGCAAACAAGTCAGAGCTATCCGATTGGTTCAGCAGGGTTCGTATGACCTCAGTATAATGTCACGTTGAAGCTGACGATTAGAGTAGGAAGATACTGTTCCTACTTCCGTAGCCAAAAAGCCCAATCCGCAGAACACCAAAAACCATGCAACTTTACAAGAGCTAGAAGACGAAGTGAAGCGGTAAGGCTAGAATAGTTTGATTTGTGACTGCCTCAAACTAATGGAACTACAGGCTTGAAGAAGAGAAAGCTGCTTGGGAATCTCTAGCCTCGGCCACAGCCCTTATGCCTCCCCCGGCAGCTCCCTCGATATCTACGCAGGTGCCATCCTTCGCAGACATCGATATTTCTCTCCTCGACCCATCACAAGCCTCCATTCTCTCCGCTCTTGGATCACAACCTTCAGACCCAGAACCAGATGCACAGTCGTCTTCAACAACACCGTTCACGTTCACATTCACGAGCCCAACTGCTCTCCAAGACCATTTAACGAAACTGTCTCAGAGTCTAGAACCGAACATCGACGTATTTGCGGACGGAGTGCACAAGATACAGCAGTACCGCAACACAGCCGAGCGCGTTGCAGATCGCATATTAGGGACAGCAGCACAGAGGCTAGAGCAACGGGACCGAGAAGGCAAGGAGAAGGTCGGCAGCGAGAACATCGGCATGGGCGATGTGCTAAGGGGTCTGAGCGGCGTACTGAACGAGTCATAACGGACTATGGAGACATGTTCTCGCGCATCATCTGTGCTTATTATGAAGTGCTTACGAAATGGAACCTACGGGGCTATGCGATTGGCATGCGTATTTGAGAATGATGATGTATGTGGAGTTTTTACGGCACTATTTTGTTCTTTTGGCCTGGGGACATTTCACATTGAACAGGGGCCATATTTGCATTTGGGTGGTGTTTTTTGGGGGTGCGAGACTGGTATACCAATTTCTTGAATTTGGAATTTTTATGTGTTCAAAGCTTTGTGTGTGTGTACTTGTGTGCTGTGACGACGGGTTGCTGGCGAAGAGTGAGAACGAAAGGAAGGTGTGCATGAGCGCTGGAATCCAACACTTGTTGAGGGCATTTGGGAGAGTAAGGATGCGTCTTTGGTGCTTTAGGGTGAGATTGTGGCGTGTATTAATAATTGTGTACTCAATGTGGTAAGTAGTTGCAGGTGGACATTTCACACATTCACCAGCAGCGTTAGATATGGTACCGACGTCATTGACTTCGCAACAGTGTGCTCGGCGTCATCGACGACGAGATTCAGAGATGTTGGCGCTAGGTCGCTCTACATGCACATCCACATGGATTTGGAGTTCCTCGGCTGGCGTGTTGGATCGCCAATGCTTTGGAGACTTGGTCATGAGAGTCGACGTTGCTCGCTGACATTCGGAAGAGAAAGGTCGCGCAGCCCTCTCTTGTATCGAGTTCTTGCTTGATAGAAGTCAAAGGGACCTTCATTCACGCGATACCATGAATGATCTTCCACAGACAAGGAAAAAATCCATCAGGTAACAACGATCCAGCTCACGTTACCATCTCGGGTCTGGGATGGTGTGGGACATTGAACTAATTGTCGAAGTGTCGCGTTGCTAGTTACGAATGAGTTGGTCTGAGATGAGCAGGTCTACTGAAATAATGGGTTCCTCTTGAAGGAATAATTACTAAACTTCCACGACACCACGGAAGCGCTAGTGAGTCGGGCCATAGATAGTGTAAGATGGACTGCTCGAGCCTGGGGGCACATATGAGAACCTGTCTCAATACTGAGATATTTCGGGTTTCTGCTTGGTTTGCCTTCACTGTCGCATGCATCGAGGTAATCATTCACATTTTCAGCAACCGGCGGCAAGATTGGGCTGCATTCCCTATGACAGTGAGATTCTTAATACATTTACTCTTTTTTATCTAGAGTCTACGGCATCAAATCGGTATCTCCGATGTATTCTGAAACTGGACCTGGAATTATACGAGTGCGAATCCTGAGGCGAGTTCTTTGCCATGTATCCACCCGCCTTGCATGTAAGCACAGGTCGAAGTGCCTCCGATTCTCGCGGCGAAGCCGAAGGCTCCAGCTGAACTTGGACTTGTGGCAGAGGAGAGTGGGCCTGGGCCAAAAGTGCCAGGAATTACGGTCTTGGTTGCACTGCGCTCGAATCCTTTATTTTAGCCTGGCATCGCTGATGTCCGAACAGAGTGAGGCAAGGGCTATGGACGAGGAGAGACAGTCGGGTGAGACCGCAGGAGTGGTTCTGGGGAAGTGCAAGGTTTGCGGGTGGAGATTACGTGGCCATGGTAATGGAAGCTGAAGGGTTGGATGACAGTGGGCGTTGGACGTGGATGGGTGTTAGGCTGCAAGGTCTAGAGCCACAGGTGGCGATCGGCGACATGTGATTGGTGGTTGGATGTGGCGGTGTACGGAGACTACTTTGACCCATGCCTTGCAAATTTTGGAAAATCCCATGATGGAAATTATGAGACTATCATGCGAGCTTACAAGAGATGCGTAAAAGATGCAAATCTTGTTGCTAGTTCCACGTTGAGGAAGAGGTTTTCGGCCGTTCCGTACCAAGAGAGTAGAGCTGACCAAAATGGATCCCACGGCTGAGAAGTGGCTAGCAAGAACTACTCCCTCATCAAAGAGAAGGCCACTTAGATAGTCCAAATGGTCTTGTCGAGTGCACCGAAAGTAAGCGTACAATACCGGCTGCGTAGTGAGTGAAGTCTCTAAATGGCAAGTTGCAGTCAGCTACGAGTAGTGTTGATCGTCAAATGCTCCCAACTTGGGCAGTCTTCTTACCCAGAAGAGAACAGATCAACCTCTGCCAGTCTTGTTTATCACAAAGACGGTGAACGAAGCGAAAGATCGACCAGAGTACCGTCAGCCTGACTCGGCTGCAATGGCCGACGAATACACTGCGTAGATCTTCCGCAGCCGTAGATGGCGTAATCAAGCGAACGCCCCGCATTGAGCTTCCGTTGAGCTTGCTTGTCTTCGGGAAGCATCAGGTCGGCGATATACTTTTTGGTGCGTCGACGCCATCCTGTAAACACCTCTGCCGTGCTGTCGACGTCCAGCGGCGCATCTCCAACTGGACCAGTCCTGCTCCCGACGTGTGAATATGAGAATAGACGCGTCGATCTAGAACCTCAGATCTGGCGAACAGCGAGATCTGGGAAACCACCAATCTAGATTTCAAGCCCTGAGAGCACGCGCTTGGACAGCGTGTAACCGCCATTTACATCAGGGTGCGGAGGTGAGCACGCCCGGGACGCACAAAAGCCTAAAAGGGGAATGGTCAGGCCCAATAGAGAAGAAAAACCAAATGACGGCGGCTGGTCTCCGATCGTGACAGGTGGAGGCCGATGGCTTTTTCTTGGGTTGAGGAGCGCGTATGGGTAGTCGGAGGTTAACGCTCGGCTGGCAGAGGAGCTGCAGCTGAGGCATCACGCGCGGCCGCAAAGCAGGAGTGGCACAGAGGTCGAGCGTCGAGGGTGCTGCTCGCGGTGGCGGCAGATGGTGCCAGTGAATGTTCTTGTGCCAGCTCGCCGTTGTCGTCGGATCTCGGCCATCCACGCACTAGCGCCCAGAGCGGCCCCCCTGGACGCGCCATCTGAACGCCATCGTTCGCTGCTCAGCTGAAGACTCTCCCCGAACTTGCATTCCAAGACTCGCTCTGTGCTGAAGCTGCCCACAACCTTGCTCTTTCCAGGCCACCCCAGCAGCCTCGTCCTGTAATTCATCCGAAGGCGCGACTGTCACAGCTGAAATTACGAACTCTGGCCGGCGATCATGGCAACGCTTCACTTGCCTCCTGCATCACTCACTCGAGGAGAGCTGGAGACAAAGTGTTTCAACGCGTCGGGGAATGGCGGCGTCGTCGTCCCCCGTACCGAATTATGGGCGGCGCCCCGTAGAGACGCAGTTGTGACCTGACAACGCTCGCCGCCCGTCATATTTATATCCATGTGCCAATCCTACAGGACCCTCCATCAACCAACTTGCTGACCTTGACCGGAGCATAGAAGCCCTAGTGCTTATGCTAACGGCTCTCCCGTGTTCCATGTGAGTTCTATGAAAGCCGCCGTGGTTTCCCTCCATTGACTGGTTAGCTAGTACGCCCGGATACCTGCAGACACACCACACCCTCTCGTATGCAAAGCCGATCACCATAAAGCTCCCGAGACTCTTTTCATTGTCTGAGCATCTCCATGCCTCCTTCCTCGTTACCCACGGGCTTGTCCCGTATATCAGCCATCTCCCAGCTGGGCACTTTCTCCCAACTACCAAAGATCTTCCTGCTGGCTCTTGTAGCAGTAACATGCATACGACTAGCCGTGTTACATTGCACACGGAGAACGAGACGGAGTACAGTTTCAAGTCCATCTACCAAAGAGAAGGGTTCGACATACTGCCAAGCTGTTCCCGAGACACCTTTACGAGAACATCCAAGACCGGGGAGCAAGGGCCAAATCCCACCAACGTTCAATCCTATATATCCCTGGACTGGCCCTCCCCAAGAACTCCCTGGGCCTTATGATCCACGCCTGTACCCGCTTCCAACAATTCGGAGACATTCCCACAATCCAAGCCCAACCGCACCGATGGACACGAATTCAATATCCTACACCCGCCGCGTCTCAACCAACAGCATCCCCGCCCGCCAAACCACTCTTCGCGGCACACTCACGACCTCAAGCAACGGAACGACCGGGTGGAGACGCAATCAATGGGTCGTCGAAGGAGGCTGAAAGCGGCCACCACTACATCCCGCGATCACGACCCACCACATCGAGTCCAGATGCTCACGCGACTAAAGCCATGCCTTCTGATTAAAAATTGTCACCAGCATCATGTGACGCAGCAGCAGCAGCCTGGCACCGTCTAGACCGTGGGCCGGGGGCGTACATACATAGGACCATGACAGCACGCAGGGCCCCTTCCCACTTTGTGGCTGTCTGCTTACCAGCTGAGATTGGCTTAGTCGGCCGACGGCCTACTTTGGGATCGAGCGATGCCCCCCATCGCTTGCAACACCCTTCTCGAGGGGTTTGCCCCGATTGAACCTATTTGCTGGGCATGCGCGCCGGTTGCGGAGACGCTGATAGTGGTGTGGAGGGCTCGGTTGAGCTTGTAACACAGCAGCATGACGGCGATTGCATTGGTGTTTTGTAAAAAGGGCGTTTTGGGGGTTGCTGGGGTGGTTTTGCATCTGGGCTGGCTGAGATGACAAGTGCTGGCGTCTCACCAAGGGATGGGGTCCCTCGATGGTCACGGTTTTTTTTTTTAACTTTCATCCTGGTCCCTAGGACAACGGCTTTTGCGTGGGCGCGCGCATGGAGCTTGGTTTTTATTCCCCCCTTCCCGTTTCGGGGAATCTAGCCTGCTACTTCCTTTTCTACAATCCAGCCTCTTGTTGCGCGTCGCAGTTGTGGAGACGAGGCACAAGGCTACATGTCTCAAAACTTTGCTTGTTCCTGCTTGCTGACCATGTGTAAGAGCCATGTAAGAGAGTGGATCTCATCACATGATGGTGCAATTCACGATCGTTCCCGATCGACACACCCCCGGCGGGAAATGATCTGCATCGAAGCGTTACCGCAAATACCCTCTGAAACCGTGTTCGCTTAAATTACGAGCACGTAGTCGCCATGGGGCTTGCGCTGCCCATGCCATGCGCTGCCACGGCGGCGCTTTCGTCTATTGCTTGTCGCTAGAGGCGTTGACAGTTGTGGAATCGCCCGAACTGGACTTTGATAGCGTGCAAATGCAACCGTTGAGACTTTGTCAGTGTTGCATTGAGGGGGACGTGAAGCTGCAGGTGGATTTGGACTTGGGAAAGAGGCAGTGTGTTTCCAGATGATGGCTGAGACCTGCGCTTCGGACTACATGCTCTCATCACATGTTTATCGCCGTTCAAATGTGTCTACTAAAACATGCACCTAAACCAAGTGAAACGTGCCCAAGTAGGACATGCACCTCCCACAATGTCTCAACCGCATATGCATGCAAAACACCACCACCCCGTTAACACCAAAACCCATCAACCCAGACTCTGCATCCCTCAATATCTTCTCCTCCCCACATACCTCTCTGTCTCGGTATAATACCTAATCAACGCCTCTGCCCCCACATAATCACCCTGCCTAAACAGCTGCGCGATATCCACATTCAGCGGGCTATCCGGCTCCGCGCTCGTCAGCAGCTGATGTATCGACGTCATGGTCGCCGTGATGGTGTAGGCCGGCGACCACGACGTCTTGAGCAGGTCGAGGCAGATCTCGCCCGTCTTGAAGTCGACGTTGGGGTGGCAGATGGGCGTCACGAATTTCACCGTCGGCGGCTTTTGCGGGTAGGTTGAGGGGATTTGCACGTCGAGGAGCCAGCAGCCGCCTGGGGAGGAGTTAGATGTGGTTCCTGCATCTACAGCGTTTTGGAATAGTAGAATGAAAGCGGTGAACCGTCGTGCCGAGGGCTGTGCGAAACGTGGGGCAGAATAAAGCTGATCGTACCTTCGTATGCGGTGCCTGGCACACCCTTCATGACAGCCCTCCAATGCGTCATCTCATTGTCGTCGACGGGTCCCAGCTCTTCGAGCGCGTCGTTCGGGTCCGACTGGTACGTCTGGAGCTCGGTGAGGAGGCGCTTCAGCGGCGAGTTCGGGCGTGAGGTGCTCGCCATGTCTGCGCGCAGTCTTCAAGCTCGAAGGGAGATGTAAAATTGTGCAAGTTGAGGAGCAACGCCCCGTGGACGGCGGAAGTTGGAGCTGGTGTGGGGAGGGGGGGGGTGGGCGAGATGAGATGGCAGCAGCAGCAGCCGAGGCGCAGTTGAGCTCCAGCCACAGCTACATGCCAGCGCTCGGAGCAGCCCCCACCAACTTTTTGGACAAGGGTGTGAGAACGCGCATTTCGCTGGGAAACTCCACGGCCACGACGCGACTTTACGAATTGCACATAGGCCTGAAATATGGGACCGGAGACGATACTGTCGCATCTGCATCGCGCAGACGGCTCTGCGACGTATACCTACAACGGCTACTCGATCATCGGTTCAGTGAATGGGCCTATCGAGGTACCGAGAAGGGACGAACATGCAGAGGAAGCTACCATCGAGGTCAATGTTAGACCTGCTGTGGGCGTTGGAAGTGAGTAGCTATGTCAAAGCTGCGAATTGCTGTCTAAACACCGACACAGGTCCCAAAGAGCGCCATCTTGAGACTCTCCTCCACAACACCCTGCGCAGCATCACCCTGATCAGAAGCATCCCTCGCACACTCGTCCAAATCACACTTCAAATCAGGTCCCTACCAGAAGGCGAGGCTGCCGTTGGCGTCAACTCCGTACTTTCCCCTCTATTCACCCCCCGCAAGCTCCACGCTGATCATACCCAGAGTCTGACCCTCCTTCCCCACTTACTCAACACCGCCGTCCTCGCCCTCCTCTCGACCTCTGTACCCCTCGCCACCATCGCGACTTCAGTTCTCGTCGCCGTGAGCCCAAAAGCCCCAACCCCTCTCTTGTCACCCACGGCGACCGAGCTCCTGCGTGTCAAGCCAATACGCTCGATACACGTCTTTGCTTTCTCGGGGGAGCGCAAGCTGTTGCTGAACGAGAGCGACGGCGCGTTTAGCGTCAACGAGTGGGACGAGGCGTGCGAGATGGCAGAAGAGGTGTGCTGCAAAGAGGGTGGTGTGGGACTGGGCGAGGGCATGGATGTCGATGGGCAGCAGATTAATATGGAGGGTTGGTTGAGAGATGTGGTTAGGAGGAAGGTGGAGCTGGAGCAGAGGTGGAGAACTGCGGACTGAGGGCGATGGTGCTGATTATGGAAGCTTGATACCATGGGTTATTTTTGCATTGACAGCAACGAGGCCGTGAAAATTCGTGTGGATGGTCGAGGGTGCGAATGTAGTCTAGCGAAGGCAGACGTCCCTTAGATACCCTTTACGAAGCTCACAAAGTCTGAGTGGCCCAGAAGTAGAGCGCTGATGAAGAAAAGGACAAAGTATTAATATGACTAGGGCCGCCCTCAGATGATATGCCAAACTGTCCTTTAGATATGCTTTTCAAAATAAATAAGAACCAACAGAATGCCCAACGCTACGAACTACTTGGGGAATGCGGCGTATTGGTATCTTCGAGAGTCGTAAGTCGTGGCTGAATGTCCGGTGCTATGCAAAATCCGAGTTCCTAGATGAGAAACATGAAAACGATATACTCCAATGTCAGGAGGCCGCTCAGACTTCCTGAATTCCGAAACCCTGGTCCCTCTTCTCGTCATTTCGTGACCCCTGGTCAAACAGCTCGGCGAGATAAGCTTGGGGGTCCCAGTCCGGCACTTGCCACGTCTTCACGCCTTTCGACCGCGGTGTAGGTGCCTCTTTGACCGCCTTTGACATCTCCGTTGCCATGGCAAGCCAATCTTTCCACGTCCGCGTGTCCGGGCATGCATTGCTGCGGATGACCCAGTCTGTGCTCTTAGCGACAACAATGGCGTGCCACAGAGCCTGTGTGAATGTCTTGTTCGCGCACGGGTATCCTTTCAGCTCCATGTCCGAGTCTGTGAGACACTCATTCTCCACGGTATAGGATGAAGTATCCCAGTGCAACTTTGATGGCAAGGCGGCCACGATCCAGTATGATGAGCCGAGCAGCATGTATGACCCTGCCCATGCAATCTGCGACTTGATTTGCGCGTTTGCTAGGCAGATGACGCCGCCCATGAGCATCACGGTGCCTACCAAGCTCATGACTCTGTATGCAGGGCCGTGTGTCATCAGGTACTTGACTGTCTCCGGGGCCCAATACAGCTCCCTCGCCACCTCCTCCTCACACCTGACGACTAGAAAGCTGCCCTTTGGGTATCGTATGACCACATCTCCTCGTGGCACTTTGCCGCGCTTCTCTTTGCGCTCAGGGAGCACGAGTGTCCACTTGTTGCCCCAACCTATGAGGGTTGAGAGGAAGGAGAGGAGAAGCGTAGCGACCAAGGACATGCCGTCGTCGAGAACTATCGAGAGCACGAGCAGGAGGATCGAGAGGGAGAAGCCGATGAACAGAACGAGGGTGAGGGGTGCAACAGTTTTAGACTTGAGGCGGTTGGGGCCGGTGCGGCGGATTGACACGACACGAACCGAGAATTCGGGGAGGTTGCTCGCATCACTGTTGAGGATTGGTTGTTAGCAGATGCATGTGACGTTTGGCGTACCATTGTTGGCTCGCGCGTACAAGATACAGTGGCTCTTCGTTTCGATTCAAGATACGTAATTTGAGGAAAAGCTAAAGGGAAGGCATGCTTACCAGATAATGTTCCCAATGTGGGTGATTGAGTCTCTGAAATTGCCAGAGAAGACTCCAGTGACATGTCCAGGCACGGGCTCGAGGACTGTTGGCCGTGTTGGCCTCATCAAGGCTTGTGGGGCGGGAATCAATCGCGGGAGAAATATCCATCTCGACAGTGTCAATACCTGGACATTGGCGAGCACGGAACCCTCTCCCAAGATGGCTAGGAATCCTACGATATCCAATTGAAGTTCCTCCAAATCAGCATTTTGAATCCAGAGCATGATGAGGGGCTGTATGGATGCCCGAAAACAGCACTCGAAAGAAGGTCAGAGCTTTGCGGATCGGGTACGAGACAGAGACATGGGTCTAAGGGAGCCAGAACAAAGTGGGACCGGACTGGGAGGGAATATAAGACGATGCAAAAATCTCAGGCAGACGATGCGGCGATGGAAGGACTGACGCGTCCGGGAGGAGGCCAGGAACGAGGAGACACACCACGGTTACGCATGGCGCCTCCGTCCAAGAGAACCGGTCAGAGCTCGAGGCGAGGCTGGAGGTTTGCTGTCGACCAGCCTTGCGGGCCGGGAGCGGCAGGGAGCGGCAGGGAGCGGCAGGGAGGGCGGCGATTGGACGGATGTAGAATGTGCGGATGCCTCAGGCAGAGGCGAGGAGGGGCAGGCAAGAGCGAGTGGCACACCAGGGCACCAGGGCTAGGCACCAGGGTTGGGGCGCGTGGGGAAAGCGCTGCATAGCCTCATTTCTGAAGGCTGGAATTCCGCCCAGGTTGACTTCAAACCTCATTCTTGACACCAGCGCTTGTCGCAGTCGTCGTTGAAACGCTGCGCCCGCCTGCCAGACTTGCTTTCCCAGTCGCCCCGTCCTCGCTTTTCGTCATCCATCGCCCCCCGACCGCCATCGGCCCCGACGCGAACGCAAACGCGCCAGGCTGGCCGTGATACACCTCCCAGTGTCCCATTTCCCCACCCACTGCGCTTCGAACCGCGAGCACGCATCGAAACCGTTGTCGCGTGAGTCGGCACTGTTGGGTGAAGGGGCCTCTCTGCGCAACAGCGTGCGCTAATGTATGTGGGAGCTTCATTAAGTGTCTCGCGCCCTCAGGCACGCGACGTCCCTGCATGATTCCTCAGTTTCCTCTTCGGTCTTTTGGAATGCGCCGAGCCCTTCACAGTCGCTCAAAATTCATTCAAGCTCCATGTCATCTCCCTGTCATCGTAAATCTTTCCTATCAGTCACGCCTGTGCTCCGCGTAGTCATTTCCTTTAGGCACCAGACCCATCGTCAGCCTATGGGTCAAGAGGCGCAGCGTCGTGCTACTCTCTAGATGACCCACACCATCTGGCGCACCGTACTGACTACTGCTATGACTGACTAGGCCCGAGAAAAGGCCAGCGTCTATTGAATCCTCTCCACTTCCTTGCTCTCCCGGTTGATCCACATATTGAACCGACAATTCTTTCCATATTCGCCCCCGCCTCACGACTTCTGAGGCCCCATCTACTTCGAGGAACCGGCCTGATACACAGCCTCTCCAGTAAAATCCACCTAGCCGCCAGCCTGACCGGTAGGCTACGAGAACTTTATCAGCCGTTGCCTTTCAAACCATCGGAATTCCATTGCCCAGTTTGAATCCCGATAGACCACCATCTTGAGGACCTAACAAGTTGGTGTTGCATGTTATCAGATCACCTCTCTCGGCATGCCCATTGACCACAATACAGACCTCTCGAGTGGGACTGACAAGAGCCGCGCGGGTTTCTTTGCAAAGTGTGGCCTCGTGATACCGTCATTGTGGGTGTTCCGTTTTTCCTCTTTTCGGAATATTCTGCAATTCTCACGCCTGCTTTCTTATAAAATCGTCTACTGACATTCGCGTAGCTCTGTACGTGACCAAGACTCTCCAGAAGGGGATCCAAATAGGCCGGTAATGTACACAGCTGACTCGAGAGAGAAGAAGCGAAAACGGACTTCCAGGAGTCCGCTGCGCTCCAAGAGGGTACCTTTCAGTATGACTGAAAAGGGCAGTATCCAGGACCAACAGAAAAATGCGCATGTGCATTTCGATGCTGCTCTGGCCTCTCCGAACCTAGACAGGTATAAGCAAGACCGGGAAAGGTTATTAAAAGACGAAGACTCCTTCGCATGGGATTGGAATGCACGGCAGGATGCAGACGAGAACGAGAAAAGGGCTCAAAATATCATATGGCACCTCCGCGAATTCGAGCGTGACAAAGTTTTTGGGAACGTCCCCGGAGAAGAACTTCCACAAGATTGGACATTAGACATGGGCGGCCAGTTCCTCACAAACAAGAAACGCATCGGAAAGCAGAGCAAGCTCTTTGAGATAGCAATGATGGTCCCCAAAGGTGCTCTGCTACACCTTCATTTCAATGCCGAGCTTCATCCAGAAAGATTACTCCAAGAGGCACGTTCGATGCCGAACATGTTCATCAGGAGTACCCAGCCGATTGAGAAGTTCGAACATCTGCAAGAGACAGAAGTTGTGTTCAATGTGATGCCCATCGAGACTACGAGCAACAGCATTTTCAAGGGCGATTACCAAGGAACAAAAACGAACTGGAAACCGACCACTCATCCCGAAATGCAAAGCAAAATCTTCATGAAGTGGTCCGAGTTCCGAGAAGAATTCGACAGGGAATATGGGCGCTTTTTCCCACAAAAAGCCACAACCCTGGATCCCGGAGCAATCCCAAATAGTTCCGAGGAAGGAAAAGTCCAACTCACGCCAGCCGAAATCTGGGTGAAGCAGAAGATGGTTCTTAGTGAAAACGAAGCCTATGGCATCAGTCAAACGGTCAATGGGTGAGTTATCAAACCTTACTCATGTTTATCAGAAGTTTTCTAACTAATTAACAGAGTCTGGGCTCGCTTCAATCAAGCTACGCGTGCTTTCAAGGGGCTTTTGAACTATGAGCAAGTCTACAAGTGGTATATCAGCAATGCTATAGATCGCATGATATACGAAAAAGTCATGTACGCCGAACTTCGGCCCATGTTGCTCGACAAGGACATCCCCACCACGGATGGGCGTCGCAAAATCGACAATGCGGGGCAAATGGAACTCATAGTGGCTGGGGTCAAAGCCAAACAGGAGGAGTTGGAGAGACAGGGAAAACTGCACCTATTTCCCTTTGGACTGAAAATCGTCTACTGCACTCCTCGATCGATACCGCCAACACTCATGCAGAAGGAGATGAAACATTGCATAGACTTGAAAATGCAATTTCCTAATCTCATTTGCGGTAAGAGACTCGAAAAGTGGCGACCTGTAGGTAGCTCCGCTGACTTGCACCAGGCTTCGATCTCGTGGGGGCAGAAGACCGACCGAATCACATCGGATTCTATCAGAAGGAACTCGTAGCTTTCCAAAAGACGTGCGAAGAGAAGGGTCTAGAGATTCCATTCATGTTCCACGCAGGGGAAACGCTGTTGGACACTGGTGGATCTAAGGATCCCGCCAACTCGAACCTCTACGACGCCGTGCTGCTAAAGTCGAAGCGGATTGGGCACGGCTTTTCGCTCATGAAACACCCGCATCTGATTGAGAAATTCAAGAAAACAAGCGAGAGCGATGGTATCTGCATCGAGCTATGTCCCATTTCAAACGAGCTCCTCCATCTCTGCAGAAACGTCAAGGAGCACCCGTACCCACAACTCCTAGCTGCAGGAATTCCTTGCACAGTTAACAGCGACAATCCATCACTGTTTAGGTACGACTTGCCGACCACTATCCGAAGCTACTTGGCTAACCGTGCTTCAACAGTAATTCCATGTCTCATGAATTCTACCAGATCATGGTTGGTTCGCCCGCAATTTCAATACACAGCTGGAAGCAGCTTGCGTTGTGGAGTTTGGAATACAGCTGCTTATCTAAGGCCGAGATAGAGCAGGGCAAGAAGTTATTTATGAATAGCTGGAAAGATTTCTGCCAGGAAGTGATTAGCACATATGGACATATGTTCCCTGGCGGTGATTTTAACGAAGAGGAAGCGACGATGGAATATGAAGCAATGAGGTTTGCTGCGGAGCAGAAAGAAGCAGCAGAGAAGAAGGTCGGCGACTCAACATCATCGCATTAATACTGAAGCTTCATCCTCGATATCGAACTATCATTCCGTCGCTGTTTCAGCACGCTCGGCAAAGTGCAGGGCCAGTGCAGCGGTATGCCATCCCAAGCCAACGGAGGCCGCATTTCGAGGAGGAGGAAGAGGCGGCGGCGGGTTTGTCTTGATTAGGTAGCTGGTGGCATGTGGTCGACAATTGCCGGATCACCTCCTTAAGCGCAGCCTGTGGGGATGTGCCGAATTGAATGCTTGGTTTTGTTGCGATCCCTCGTTCTACTAGTATAAGAGAGAAGAATGCTCAAAGAGCTTGAACGGCCTTTGTTCCTTTTGCCTGGCGATAGTCGGTGCGGTGATATCTTAGCACTTGTATACCTGGATAGAGACTAGAAGGTACAGTGGACTTTGGCATGGCTGCTGTGTTTCGTTTACTCTTCGTTGGCTTCTCGGTTGGTGATGTTCACATTGGGCTTTCCTTGCTTTCTTTTCAAATATCACCTCTCATGCGAGGTGTGTTCCGCAATCCGAGCCCACAGGTGGCTCGTCTCCTATCTGCGCCATCTTACATCTCATCTGACTTTAGATGACGTCCGGAATAAACACCTCCGATTTCGTCATGTCGCTATCACGTGCCGCTTCCGTTTGTTTGCCAGATTCACCCCGTAGCACCATTGCTGCTTCCTCCCCAACGCCACAGCCTCTACTCTCCAGACTCGACAATTGTAACGACTTCTAGTTTCATTGCTAGAAAAGTCTCCGCGCCAGGATGGCTGTCCTTTTGGACCTGTCGCGATTACTTGTCGCTCTAGCCGCCATACTTACGCTCACCGATGCATTCGGCCGCATAACTACGAGGATCTGCGACGGCACACATGGCGTTTGTGAGAATTTCACCCTCAGCTGTAATCAAAATAGAGATGGGCTGATAGCATACAGTTTTCTGCACTCTAGAAGAAGAGCGCTGCTTCTTTGCCCAGAACGGTGCCTTCGGTTGCGCACAGTCGTAAGTGCTGCCCTGCTTTCTAGGCTCGGAACGACCAATTGACTTTCTACAGCTCTCCCTACACTGCTACTTCATCCTGTATTGCCTCAGGCACGGCTGGGAAAGGAAAGACTTGCAGAAATGAAGACAATGGCTGTACTTCATGGTACGTTCTCTTATACGCCATAACGGCAGTCAGCTGATTGAAGACAACAGTTCTGATAGCGACAAAGCTTATTGCATAACCGTGACCAATCCAGCTATGGGCCAGTACAGCATTGACTGCGCGACGAACGGCGGCACCAGGATCACAAGCTATACCTATGACACGAAGTCTGTGAGCTCGTCTTCACAGCCTGCGCCTTCCACTTTAGTTGGCGCTCCGCTTCCAGCTGCCACGCCTTCTTCAATCCTCCCGATCAGCACGGCCAGTGCTACCAGCGATTGGGTATCAAGCAGTCCTTCGTCTACGCCACAGCGACCGATTCTTGGAGCGTACGACAACGGCAGTCTCTCGACCGGTGCCCGCGTCGGCACCGGCATTGGTGCGATAGCTGGAGCAGTCATATTTACCATTCTAGCATTTTTCCTCTTCAAGTGGTACAAAGACCGCGAGATGAATCGCATGACTAGTGGTACGCTTCCAGCACCACGTAAGAAAGCTGGGGGTTGGCGTCTACGAAGATCGAGCAACAATGATCCTAGAATTGTTGCTGACAATCGAAATAACTTGGATTATGATGAACCGACTCCTAATCTAATCCCTGAACTTACGGGAGGAGAGATAATGGAGATGGGGGGACACGGACCGGTCGCATCAAGGCCACCTCCCTACGAAGGCACGCGCACATATCATCTCCTTGCGATGCCGTATCTCACTCATCCAGACAAATCCTGTGCTCATCGCCTGGCAACTACGGTGCACCATACGCAGAGTCCACCTCATTCCTACGAGTCCCCGAAACCAGCACCGACGATACCGAGCCCTGCCGAGCTTGAAGCTGCTTCTAACCGACACTCGACGCTTGCTCCTATGCCAGTCGAGTTCCCAACTCACTCAGCACGTTGCATTAGCCGACTCCCAACAGGCACTTCGTACGAGACCTTCATCGCTGCAGACTCCCCTTCACTTGAAAAGAAGGGCACCAGTACTCTCGGCGTCAAGTCGAGCATGGGCGGTTTACATGTGTCAGAGGTAGAAGAAGAGCGGAAAAGGAAGAGTAGCATGATGCTCCCGATCGCTGGACCGTACCTGACGGCCGAGCGAGCCCTTGGTGAGGGATATTGGCGGGCGGAGAAAGAGCAACTGGAAGCTGATCGCGCCATGCGGGCCGGAAAAGATGACAATACGAAGGAGCAGAAAGAAGGTGGGAAATAAAGTCCACGCTCTGAAGCCCAGAAGCTTTGGAGAGGTACTCCGATTTGAGAGAAGATGTTTTTTGGAGGTACTATGAAGGTTTGCAAAGTCCTTTAATGCTTAACGATTTGCTATCATGCAGAATTTCAACCAGATACTGTCAATCAAATGTCACCACGTCCCCACTGCGAAACCCTCTGCCTTGCCGCGTCGCTCTACTCTAACCTTTTCCCTCCTTCTCAAGTCATCCCCTCTCTCCCCTTTCTCCCATCACATGCCCTAGCATCTAAATCGTACTCCTTCCCGACGTCCAAAGCCGCACTAACTCAATCCTCTCACCGGCCCATACCATAAAAATAAGGCGCGTGGCGTCGAGGCTGTGCACTTTTCGCACCACTACCATTACTCCGCACACACACACACACACACACACACATCTTGTAACCCATAAGACCGCTCTGTCGGAACGGAGTTTGGCGGGGGTAAGGGCTGTTGCCTGGTCGTGGCGCGTTACCCTTGTATGTGGTGGGCTGTGCTGCGCTGGGTGAGTTTGGGGCGCAGCCATGTGTGGGGGTGAGATTTTGGGTTCGGGAAACGGCGGGCGAGGGCGCTGCGTTGCGTTGCGTTCATACATGGGAGATCATGGTGGGGCTAGGCTAGATCATCGAATGGTTTAGTGGTTATAGTCGGTTATCGTGAAGAAGCGCAGAGATAAAAGGCAAGGCATGAGCGATGACGAGCGTTTATTGACAAAGTAGCCTCAACGCCAGTAATATATCAACCAGAGCCCGAGAAGGCATTCTCACAAAGAAATTTATACTACAAAAACGTTGTACTGCTGATCGAACGAGGGACTACTATCCAAAAACGTATCGTCCCCAGTCCCAATAACTTAAACCCTCAGACTCCAGTATTCCTTTGGTATCTTTTCCCTTTCCAATCCCACACCGGCACATCCAGACGAGATCACATACCTTGATCTATCCCCACTCCCACATTTCAAACCTACGAAAGCAGTGTCCAAAGCCTGCGACGAGCAGGTAATAGATAGCCGAAAAATAAGGCGTGTCCAGCGGACGCCGCCCAACTCCAAAGAACTCCAAGACGCCAGCAGACCGCCGCCCATCCCAGAGCCGAAACATAAGAATACAGCAGCACTACAACAAGCAATTGTTTACTGTTTTGTCTTATGGAACAAAGGAAATGTCGAAGGAGATCATGAAAGGACACAGATGCAAGAATGGCTCAGTAGTCATGGTCATACATGGCATCCCTTCCGTACATGGACCCGCGATTCCTGTGCCGCGCGGTCACCTCTTCGACGGGGAAGCTGTCATGAGCCCAGTTGTCGTGTCTTGCGCGGCTGCCAAAGGTCTTCTTCCGTAGCGGGGTCTGGCGTTGCGAATCATGGATATGTTCCATGGCGCTGGCTTCTTGCTGACGCATTGCATTTGCGGTGGCGCGAGCAGTAGCCGCGACAATGGAGTGTAAATTGAGGGGCTGTTGCTTTCCATCGTCAAAGTACTGCCTCTGGGTGTTGGGCTGTGCTTTGGGCTGTGGGAAGTAATTGTACGGGACTTCGGGATTGGCCTCTGCGTAGGACATGGTTCGTTGGGGAGAGAAAGGAGGCCGAGGGTAGGCCTGCTGCTCCACCTGTACGCTGTGGCGGCGAGTTGGCCCACCGTGTCTGACAATCTTCTTGATATTACCGTGACGGTCGTAGTGCGTTTCTACGTGATCGTCATGGTCCATGTCCACCCGTTGAGCTTGCGAACGACTGTGGTCTGCACGCGCGCGTTGATGAGGCTCGTGAGGATAATCGTTGTACGAATGTTGAAAGCCTGGGCGTCGGCTCTCCGTGTGGTACTCTCGGATGAAGTGATCGCTCTCATACCGGCCCCTGCCTGATTTGCGGGTGGGCGGCATTGGTGCTGAGAAGACACTCCCGTCGGACGCAATCGAAGAGTCTCCATCGCTGTAATAGGTATCACTATCGCGCGAGGTAGAAGAGTGTGAAGACATGGGAACACTTGGAGGGAACTTGTCTTCTCTATGGAAAGAGTGTCTCGGGCTGTGCTGCGGAGAGATGTCGTAAGCCGACCGCCTCGGATCATGGTGAAGGTCGGGGTGATCGCGCTCCCAGGTTTTGGAGGACCGCCCCCGATCATTCTCCCTCTCGCTCTTCTTCTTCGCGTCCACGGAACCTTGGTGGATGTGGATTTCGACTGGAGAGGGCTTGACCGTAGCGTCTGATGATCTTGGGGATTGATTATGGGTACCGCCACCGTGCTGTCCAAGCGGAGGTTTCCCAATGTCCACGCCTGACTGACGGACATTACGAGATGACCTCTCTTTGTGGTGTCTGAAGGCGTCCCGGCTGCGGGACCTTGGTCTACTGTGGCTTCGATGCTTGTCCTTTCTGCGACCCCTGCTCCGCGAGCGTCCGGAGATGGATGCATAGCCTGGCTCGTCAATGGATATGGCGCTCATCGAGTCGCTCGCCTCGGAGTCGATCGACATGTCCGATCCGCTATCGTCAGGGAAGCCACCAGGGGGCATCTTTGACTTTGGCTTTGACTTTTGTTTTTTGAGCACGCGAGGGTCGACAAATTCGATCCCGT
The DNA here is from genome assembly GCA_010093805.1 of Polyplosphaeria fusca. Taxonomy (NCBI): domain Eukaryota; kingdom Fungi; phylum Ascomycota; class Dothideomycetes; order Pleosporales; family Tetraplosphaeriaceae; genus Polyplosphaeria; species Polyplosphaeria fusca. The sequence continues at coordinate 185,734 of ML996129.1, read as the reverse complement.
GCGGGAAGTGTGGAGGCTCATGCCTCATGCTTGGATACGGTGGGGCATTAGGGAAGTTGCCCGGATGGCCCATGGCTTGCTCTTGAAAGTGCGGTTGCTGGCTGTTTTGAGGACCACTATACGGTGGGGGAGGGGGTGGTGGCGGTCCCCCCATCATCTGCGAGGCGTTCATGTTCTGAGCTCCTCCACCCATGTTAGGTGGTGGAGGTGGGGGCGGAGGTGGTGGAGGACCCCCTCGCAGTCCCTGTGGGTTGGAGTCAAAAGCTTGATTCGGATTGTTTTTGGCATTTTGCCCCTGTGCATTGTTGGTTTGGCCAGCATTGCCCTTGGCTGCGGCATTCTGTGCGCCCGGGCGAGTTTGCGTTTTCAAGACAACATCGAACCTACGAAGAACCCTGTGATCGGAAGTAAAGGTATTGTGATATATTTTGTATTCCAGGTCAATGCCGTCCATCTTCCATTCGAGTTTGGGGTTGATTTTCTGGAGCTCTAAGTTTTGGCTTTTGATGAGCTCCTGGACTTGTGTAAGCGCATTGTCAGGCAACTTGTTTTGCATGCTTTGAATGGTGTGCCCCTTTTTACGCATTTCATCGTTCATCCTGTTCGAATCCAGTTGGAGCGCCTCCAGAGAAACACACATCTGCTTCGGTTCAATGTCTAGCCAAGATGGGCCTTTGCCATTAGACTTCGGTGGCTTCCTGAAGGTGAACTGGGCAAGCTTTGGGTCAGCGGCAGCCTGGGCGGGTTTCTGTTGCTGGCCATTTTGGGACGATTGCTGTCCTTGAGCCTGGCGGGGTTGTCCTTGGTTCTGCTGGAAGGTTGGTTGACCCTGGTGGGCGGCAAACTGGTTCTGGCCAGGCGCCGTCATGGTGTCGACAACGGGTTGAGGTTCAACTTGCTGAGGTTCAGGATGATTTAGAGTACATGAATACTTGAATATGAAGTGTCTCAAGTTGACTTGTGATACCTGACCAGGCAACGAGATGTGAAAGGGAGAGGGAGAGGGCGAGGGCAAGATGGAGACGGGATATATACTCGCCCTTGTGTATCGTTCCTGATATTGTGCCGCCCACCGCCCACGGCCAAGTACGACGGAAGCTGTCGCGTTGCTGCAGATGGACGGCTGACGCCTCCTTCAGGACCGAACTCGTCTAGGTGACTACGTCGGCAAGGGTGGAGGGATGTAGACCTTCATTGGACTTGGTAGCTGGTCCTCGAAAGCCTCATCTACGGATTGGCCCACAGTCCCTCACCGGTTGCCAACCCTGGGGCGCCAGGGAAGACATGCAACGAAGCAGGCTGACGTTTGCCTGCTGGGGCATTTTGGTAGCAAAATAGCCAGATCGGGATAAGACAGAGCCGCACACTTCACCGGACGCTCCTCACTCGCCGACGGCTGACGAAGGACGGGAAGAAATGTTCAGCCTGGTGGGCGTGTGTGCGTCGTATCACCGTGGTTGCCGTCCGGTGGGGTGCGATAAGCGGGACCGTCCAGAGCGATGCCCCACCGTCTGTGGCGAGACGAGTGCGGTTGTATTTGTACTTTTGCTCTGGAAAAACGACGATGAGGGACGACAAGGGACGATGGGCAGAGGGAGAAGGTTCAATCCCCCTCCCGTTCTCCAGCGTGCGGGAACTAGACCACGCTTGGATCGCGGTGAGGTCAGGCGCCTCCTCTTCTCTCCATCGCTCCTGCCTCGACACGGTAACAGCCAACACCCGCCAGGCAGCGCCTTCCGCTGCGACTAATTGGCTCTCACCAGCTACATATGCTCTCCTCGGTAATATCTCTATCCTCGTCACTAACATCTGTCCTGGCATTTCCATCTGTATCACGACAAATGTCTGTCCTGCGTATGCGCTGGACCGCCCATCTCCCACCACGTCCCCTCGATGCCAGCTGCCCATCTCGCACACCTTCGGGAGAAGTGCCAGCAGTCGTGAAGGACCTTGACACGCACTTTCAGGACCGTCCCGCCCTGGAGGACTTCCCGTACGATGCGGCTGCAAGTCATCCATTGGCCGCGTAACCTGCAGCCACTTTGCCCTGCCAACGCCCGCATCTGCACATCGTCACGTTCACCAATGCCGGCCGAGATTCCCCGCTTCTGCCTCCAATGGCCAGTCTCGCGGGCTTCTGCCATCCCCTGCTGAGACGAGAAGCTGAGGTGGGTACACCGGAAGCCTAGAGGATGCATGGTGTGTAGACTCGACCAGGCCGGCAAATCGCATGCGTCATCCTCAGCCTCATACACAACGCGATGCTTCGATTCGGCCGATAGCAACCAATGCCGCTGAAAGCCACGTTCGATAGGCCAAATCGTCAGGATATGCTCCAATTGGCAGCCATGTCCGACCACCCGCTTTCGGCACACTTTGGCACACTGACCGAGCAATACCGGATGGCTCGAGCCATCAACACCACTATCCGAAGTCCAGGTCTCAATGTTAGTTGACTGCATGTTTCGCTCATGAATCCTTCAGCTCAGCCTTAGGTATCCCTGCGTCCAAGGATCCCATCCGCGCAAGCACACGGCCCGAGTGTGCATCTGACCAGGCCCCGGAACCACCCTCTTTGTCATATCCTGATGGAAAGGAAACGAAGCATCCAGTTATTGCGTCTGGCGAAAGTTACGGATGCAGCGGCAATCAAGATTGTTCGGGCTAAATGCAGAGTCGTACCGCGGAAAGTGATTGATGCGGAGGCCAGTAACACCACGAGGAGAGCACAGCTTCGCCACCACAGTAGTGTAACAGCGGCTTGGAGAAGTACGATCGCCCACCATCTGTGGTTCTGCCGCAAACAAGATGGAGCACAAGCTTCAGAGACATTTTCGTATCCACGCTCCGCACTCAATCCGGACAGCTGCCTTCTGACACCAGGGATAATCCCACACAAACCAAGCTTACGAATAGTCTCCAGAGCGATATTGATGCGATTGGTACGCTCGTATTTCTCTTGGCATATCTTGTTTTGATATGCCTCCGCGTTCCTCCGCATTCGGTATCTGGCTCAAACATCTAGACTTGAGCCTTGCGGCACCAAGGTCCCATTACATCATTCACAGGCAACGATAACCCTGCACGGCACGCTTGGAATAATTCAGTAGTCACCGCTATTCCCGGTAGGCCAATATCGAAACACAGCACCTAGGCCGCCGTTTGTCAAGTTGTACTGCTCGACTGGATCCAACACAGCCAACTTTTGTACCCACACAGTAGCTTCTGCACCGATGAAGCCAATGCTACTCACAAGAAGCGATATGTCGTGCTTCCAGGGCTTTGTTTACATCCTCCTGCGGTCAGCAGTGACAGGGACATGGCCAACAATTTAATCATCAAAGATTTGCCTTACCCACCTGAAACGCGCCGATATCACCTCGTGTGACTGGCCCACTACATCCCGCTCCACCCGCATCAGCATGTCATAGCATGCGTTGGAAATGTCATAGTATGCACTTGAAATTTGCCACTTGGCCGAAGGACGTTTTAGACGCATGTGCAGATCGCCAGCCCTTTTCCGTAGCTTGAGCAATCTGATAACTATCTGAGGTTTGCGGGATTTAGGGAGCGGGCTCGCATTGGTCGAGTGGGTGCCTTTGTATCGATACTTGCGCAGCTATTGCGCTCGGGAATCGGCGCGCTGGTACGCACTCGCTGGATGGGTATATAGCGGTTTGAATCTGAGCGAGCACTGACAGTAGGCTGTAGTAAGATTTCATGACGGCTTCGAGCATCTATCCCTATCTGTGTCTACGTACCTGCTGTCTCTGGACATTCATACACAGCAAAATGATAACTAGCATTTGCAAGCTGAATCCCCCCCCTTTAACGCGCGTAATTATGAACTCCATGTAAAATCGCTACATGTCCCTCCCATTCTCGCTCTGCCAAATACTGAGCCCCAACAACTCTATGCAATGACTGCTTTTACCTATCCATCCCTACCATCTGTCTCTTCCACTCATCCAACACGCTCCTGCTCATCTTACCTATATATCCCAGACCATCCATCCACGCACACACAACACATCCCAATCAAATCAAAGCATATCAGATATAGAGAATACACTACCCCCACCTACCATCTCCTTCCCCCCCGCAGAATCCATGTCACACTCTCAAGATTAGCTCAAGGGTGGCGGCGTAGACGAGGCGTACTTCTTGCTCCTACCTACCGTATTAAAATGAAGCTAAATTACCTAGCTCCTATTCTGGGGATCGCGAGGGATGAGCGGGGGGAGGATAGTATTTAGCTAATTGCTTAACTGCCTTTTTCCAGAGACAGAAAGCATTTCAATTAAGGGCATTTAATAGCGTCCGCATTCCCTGGCCTGGATCTGGATCTGCAGCCCCTGACTGCGATTCCAAAACATCTTTGTCGTCTCCACAGCACACAGCACAGCACATCACGCTCACGACTCGAAAAAAAACTTGTTCATCATCTTCTTCATTCCATCACTCATTCTACGCTATATACAAAGCCCCCCTCCCAATCCTCCCTCTCTTGCTCTACTTCACTCCCTCGCCCCATAATTAACAATTACCACTCGCTGTAGAGAACTCTCTTCCTCCTGCAGGCCCCCCCCAAGGAAGCCCGTCTGCAAGAGATATCGAGTTCAAGAAATAAAAGTAGTCTAGCCACAAGCGGGCAACAAAGTTTGATGTGGAAAAAATAGGGCGGCGTCCAGCCAGGATACCGATAGTTTGGAGACAAAGGTGAGAAAAAAGGATGGTACAGCGAGGGTATGAATGATCCTTCCAGGATAGGCCAGGAATAAACTCCGAGAGAATGCAAAATTGGCCGTCGTCCACCCGGAGAGAGACGGTTCGAAAGTCGATAGAGAGCAAACCGCAAACGGAGCGGCGAGCCGAACAGGGCAAAGGGCGCGCGAGGCTCGCGACAGTCAGGCAACCTGATTCAGACCCCGCGTGCGTGGTCCCAGGCGTCTCGGAAAAGGCGAGGCGACGAGTAATGGCGAGACGTCGCACACCATCGTGTACCGCGCCCTTCCACATGTTTCGCGGCGAGAATGGGCGACAGACACGAGGACGGGACAAGGTCGCGGTCAGCTCGCCAGCCCGCTTCACTTTTGCCCATCCCCACGCCCTCCGCCCCACAGCCCCAACGCCATGTCACGTGCTCTGCAACCCGACCCGCTCGTCCACGGCTCCCTCACTACCGCAGCGGGACCTTGACGTCCTCGACTCCCCTCTTGAGAACGTGCTGCAACTGCCACCGCGGAGGGCTGACGCCGTTTCTCTGCTTCAGGCCGTCTTTCTCCGCGACTTGCATTTCTTCCGGGAGCGAACCGCCCGCGACACCGCTGCTGAACTTGAGCTGCAAGCGATCACCGACCTTATCGCAAGCGTCGAGCATGCGATCCAGATCGTCTTTTGTATGCGCTGCTGAGACACAGAAGCGTGCACGCGACGAGACAAGGGGTGTAGCAGGATACCCGACGACGACGACCGAGATCTTGCGCTGCAGCAGCTCGTGAGAGAAAGCTGGCATTTTGGCCGGGTTGTACAGCATAATGGGGATGATGGGGGAGTCGTCGTGGCCATAGACGATGAAGCCCAGTCGCTTGAGACCGAGTCGGAGATATCTTGAGTTGAAGGCAAGACGCTGGAGCCGTTCCTCTCCCTGGCCCGGGTAGAGGTCGCCGGTGATCATTCGGAGCGCAGACGCAATTTGAGTTAGGACTGGGGGTGTGGGTGATTCAGCGTAAAGCATTGCTGCGTTTTGTGTCCGTAGCTTGTCGATGATGTCTTTGTTCGCTGCAATGTAACCTCCGTTGGCGCCAAATGACTTTGTGAGCGTGCCCATAAGGATATCGACTTCTGAGGGGTCAATGCCAAAGTAGTCGCACACACCTCGCCCCCTGGGTCCGAGAGCACCCACGGAATGTGCCTCGTCGACAAACAGGTGGAACTTGTACTTCTTCTTCAGCGCAACCAGGTCAGGGAGATTGCACATGGTGCCCTCCATAGAATACAACCCTTCGACAGCAACTAGGATCTTCTTCCAAGGGCGGTGGGTTCGTGGCTGGCCCTGGGAAATGACTTCGCGCAAAACTCGCTCTAAATCACGCATATCGTTGTGCTTGAACATGCTGACCATGGCGCCAGAGAGTCGGGCTCCGAATCGGATGGAAGAGTGGTTCAGTTCGTCAGAGATCATGAGGCATCCCCTTCCAACAATAGTGGGAAACGTGGTTGCGTTTGTTACGAAGCCCATGGAGAATACCATCGACGCAGGCTTGCCCACGAAGTTGGCAATCAAATCTTCGACCTCGACTGTCAACTCAGACGTTCCAGCATCTGATCGAGGGCTGACCATGGATATGCCGTACTTCTTGATGGCGGCTTCAGTGGCATCAGCACATGGCCCTTCGGATTGAGCAAATCCGAGATAGTTGTAGGAGCTCATGTTCAGCGTCTCGGTGAGCGTACCAAGCATCTTGAAAGTGATGTTGCCGTCGGTAGATTTGCGGTCCATGAGAGTGATGAATCGTCCCGGCACCCCCGTTATAGGTCTCGAGAAGCAGTCATTGATCCTCATCTTCAGCCTGCGGGTGTAGAAGTTGTCAAAGTCGCTGTTCAGCGGTGCGTAGCCATCTCGCTCTGCCAAATGGCTGTAATGGCTCCGCCTAAATCTCTTGCCGAAGAAGTCTCGCACATGGCCAAAGACGATTAGTATTAGGTAGCTGATGTAGGTGGTGATGAGATAGTAATAGGGCGGCTCGTCCTCGATTGGGTCGCCAAATTCGCCTTCGTGCCTGCTCGTATATCGGTGGCTCTGTGATCCCAGAGGTCCAAACTGTGCATGTGCGCGCGCGAGGCTGGCGGCTTCTTCTGGGTCGGGAGGCTGGAAAAGGGTCTTTGGTTCTGAGGGCATCTTCTCGGCCGTTGCTGTAGTGAGATTGATGGTCGGCAAGGACAGTGAGGAGGAATTGATCTGCTGGGGCGAGGGCGAGTCGAGGAGGGCCTGCTGCTGAGCGATGAGCGCCTCGCGCAGAGCGGCGGCTTCGTTGCGCGTCCGGGGCGAAGCACCGCCGAATAGCGATGTGAACTTGTTCTTTGAGAACGAGGTGCGCCGCGGCTGGTCCTTCTCGCTCAGGGCGTCGAGAGCTGGGGTTGAGGTGGTTGTCGCAAACGGGTTGATGGTTCGAGTCGGCATGGTAGAGACGTGAGAACGTTCAGACAAGAACTGCTGGTTTGTTGGGAGGACGTCGCCAAGCTGGGTCGCTCAGCACGAGTGTGGGTCGTCTGTCTGGAGTCGCGGAAAGGTAGCGGTGAAGGGCTACAATGGACTTCTGAAAGCGGCGAGGAGAGGCTTTGCGAGGACACAGTCAGTACGGCGGTCAATGAGGCTCGGGACAGGGCGAGGACATTGGGGCGCGATGCAATGGTAGGAGAGGAGAGCACGAGGGAGCAGCGGCGGTGTGGGGGGGTTTTAATGTCCATGTGCGCATGCCGCTCGTTGGAGCTTGCCGGGGCTGCCGGAAGGGAAGCTGCGGAGGAAGCGGAGGGGGCAGGCGAGGACGCGGGAAACAAGAGAGCGACTTACGACTGTGGTGCCGGCCGGGAAATGCTTCTTCGACGCGTGTGCGAGGCCGTCGTCGCCGTCGGCCGTCTGTTCCTGGCGGTTGAGCGAGGCGTTGAGGGTTCCGTGGACGTGTTCCTGTGGCGCAGAGCCGCCTCGAGTGCTCCACTTGGGGTCCGCGCAGCGAGGGCCGGGGCGATGCAGTCGTCGTCAACGCGACGTCAATTCGTGGCTGGTTGGTGAAATGCAGACGACGGAGCGGAGAGGGAGCAGCAGGTGCAGGCACGCCGGCTTATCTCGCTCGTGCAAAGGGGGACAAAATTGTGATGGTTGGGATTAAAATGAGCGACGCCTCGTCCTCCTCGCTTGGAAGCGGCGGACATCAGGGGGGCATGAGCTCGCAGCCTCAGGCGGCCCTCCCCACCCGTCTCCAAGCCAGGCTCAACGGTGGTACATCAAGACCTCGAGTACTTGCAGCTTCGCTCCGAACCTTCGTCCAACCTCTTCCCTCGTGCACGCCGTCCCTCATTGCGACCGCACGCTTCCTGATGCTGCCCACTCGCGCCGTGTCAGCTTAATCAACGCCCCTTCAGTCAGCCAACCTTGGATAAAGCTGTGCGCCCGACCTCCTTGCACACAGCATAATCCAGGCCCAAAGATTGCTGTGTCTGTTACTGTCTTTGGTATTCATCGTGCCGAGGGATGCGAACCGCCTGAGCACTCGGCCTGCGCTTTCGCATTTTTCAGCAACCCCTATTCCCATCACATACCTCCAAGGCGCTAGCTGTAGGACCGTGAACTTGTTAGACTACTTCGTATACCATGACAGCGACTGCCACATCAATGGCTGTTGTCGAAGGCTTTGAACCAATCACAAAAGCCGAAAACGCGGCATTTACTAAGGGTATCCAGGAGCTGCTCGGTATTTGAATCGCAACCATTGATCAGCACGGCCGTTGAACAACATAAGTGGAGCACTCTGGGTTTTCTAGAAATCCCAAAACTACTGTTACACCTTCTCGCTCAGGTTGCCCCGGCTTGGAAACGGACCAACCGGACGTCATTCGGGGATCTCCCGGCGAGCTCCTGTTCTACAGGACCAGGTACACGCTTCAGAACCGTGGGCTTGATTCACAACGTTGGTATCGACCTGGCGAGGAAATTCGTTTGACTCGTGCACGCCACTGAACTCGCCGAAACATGACCTCAGAAATGTATCTGGCCGAAAGGAAACCGTTTGCAAAACGGCCACTAGACGCACCACTGCAAATCATTGAGAGTGATTGAAATATTGTATCTGTTGTTGACTCTGCAGAATGCTAGAATGGATTGCCATTACTGATAAGAAAGTCCCTTTCCGCACAGCGGCAAGGTATCCACCTCCCACCGCTTCTCCGCTTAGACATAGGAAACATGTTCCACTCTCCGTCAACTTGCAAATGAACCACTGTATAACTTCCAGAAACCAACAAATAGACACAGAACGAGCAGACAGATGCCTCAAGCAATCACCCCCACACACATGTCCCTCCACCCCTTCTCGGCGCGCTTCTCGCCAAACGCGCGCTGCTGTATGCTCGTGTCTTGCTGGTCCCCACAGCCCGCAAACAACGCCTTAAACCCCAGTCCCTGTATGGTGGTCGTTCAATCTGCGTTACGAGCAATATGGGGAGTGTAGAATTAAGTACTCATGTCGAGACAAATGGAACGAAGGAGGTTCGGGCGATAAGGTTAAGGTATTTCGGATCAGGTGAGAAGAAATATGTAAGAGAGCCAGGCATATTAAGTATACTGAGGCGCCACAACACCAGGGCTGCTAAGTCGAGTCCTGTCTCAAGGACCACAGTCTGCGCACCAGGCCTGCTTCGCCGAACAACAATGACGGGGTATTGCAAGGAAATGCTTTAACAACAAGGAAACCATCCCAGGCCGTCGTCGCGCTATTGCACGTGATGATTCTCGGGCGACAAACTTGCTGGGTCGATCGTGCCGAACGATACCAGGGTTTGCATGTCCAAGTCGTCAACATTCTCTTCTAGCGGAGACCGAAAGGGCAGGTTCAGTGTCTGCTTTGCATAAAGATCCGTTAGTTGTAGCGCCTCGTCTGGCATGCCGTGATCGTGTGACATGGAATACCCGTCTGCAGAGTCGCGACCAAAAGAGGTCAGGGGCGGCGACTGGTTGGCAATCACCGGGTCAGGATGACCGGCTGATGGCATGGGCGATACCGATGCAGCCGAATGCGGCGGCGGGCCCATGGGTGTATGCACATAGGGCGACATGTGGTATTGAGGTGCGAAATTCGACGCAGGCACGTTTTCTGTCGGCGGACCGGAGCTGAAGAAGGCGGGTGTGCCGTACTCAGATGGTGAATTGGCGGTTGTGGCCGACATGGGGTACTGTCGGTAGTCCATCCCGTACCCTGCAGACGTGTCGATGCTAAGGTTTGGCCCAATAGGCCCTGAGGCGCTTTGTGGTACAGGCGCGAAAATTTCTGGGCTCGGGATGTATGGTGACGGTTCTGGCTGGATGAGGAAGGATGGCATCGGGTGACGAAGCATCGAAAAATCAACAGCGACAGGTACCGAACGACTTCGCTGGCGCTTGTGACCGCGAGGGAAGCCACCAGGCGCAAGTCCCGGCCCGTCTTGAAACATACCCATGTGGGGATGTGCAAGGTGGTTGGGTTGCGAGGCTGGCCGGTGGTTGATGGGTGACACAGGCGCGGAGACGGCGAGTGCGTTTGAGTCGTACATGTGATGTCGGTTCTGGAACGACTCCAGCGAGACTAGTTTCGCAAGCTGGCCGCTCAGTACTTTTGGATGGCCGCCAAGGTGGTGCACCAGGAGCTGTGAGGCTTGCTGGTCCTCGGTGAAATCGCCGCACTGGAAAAATCCTCCAGACCCAGACGAGTCCATGAAGAAGTTTGGCGAGCGATTCAATTCGACAATGAGTCCTCCGGGACGCTGCGAGGCCCCTTCCGCATTAGCAGTCATGTCTCCATTCTCCAGGGTGATGTTCTTAATGTACGAGAACGGATATTCAATCTTGTATCCCGCAGAGTCATTGTTGATGTAGTAGGTGATGCAGCACTTTTCAGGCGAGTAGAAGACGACAAGGTCCATGGCGCTCTGACCAACGCGGCGCCACGAGCCAATGCTCAGCGAGCGGCAGGCGAAGTGGTGGATGACGACTTTGGAAGAGCTCGTGTCCGTGTTGAGGAGCATGCCGCTTCCGTAAGCCACAGCACCGCCAGCACGACCGAGGAAATCTCTCCCCAGGGACTTGCCGGACTCCATAGCCTGCAGCGCGAGATATCGTCGCATGGACTCAGGGATGTCATTGCAGTCATCGCCATTCTCGATGCTCTTTTTCGCAATGTTCTTTATTTTGGCGCGCCTGTACCTTGTTAGCGACTGTTCAAACCGACTGACTCAGTCGTGGGACCGTACCTGTTTTGGAACCAAATCTGCACCGATCGCTCCGTCATGTTGATCTCATCAGCAATCCGTTCCCTCACAGCAGCAGTCGGGGTGGGATTCTTGTTGAACTCGACTTCCAGTGTGATGAGTTGATCCTGGGTCGCCCTCTGCCTCTTCTGGTTCTTCTGCTGCTGGGTCAGGGTGCTCTTGCGAGGCGGGCGGCGGGCGGCGGAGCCATGTGTAGGGGTGACGGCCGTGGCCGAGGGGGAGGGGGTGGTGGCGGACAGGCTAGTGTCCTCGGTATTCTGCATCTTCAAAAGTCTATGGATGGCCGGGTATCGGTGGATGCGGGTGGGGGCCGAATGGGTGGAGTGCCTGGGCGGGCCGGGTCACTTCCGTCTATCAATCGTCGTAAGGATCGTGAGGCAATAGCTAGCGTATGTCCGAATGTAGATTGAGCTTGGCTGAGGGTTCGGCGCGGGATCGAAAGTGAAGGAGGGTAGGAGATCCACGGGAGTCTCTGGCGCGATCGCAGTCCAGGCGTGCTCGGGGACGAGTTGTTGAAGGAAAGAAGACTGCTAGCCGGGGAGCAGATGGGCAAGCCGTATCGACCGAGAGCGATTCTGGGGGTTGATTGAAGGAGTGAATTGGAGACTGGGAAAGTCGAAGGAGTGGACAGGCAGGGCCTAATGGGTGGAAGAGGGGAAAATGAACGTGGGCGAGAGCCGAAAGGAGTGGCAGCTCTTCGCAGAAGTCGACAAGGAAGGGAAAAGGCGTAGAGATCGCACCGACCGTGGAGGCGAGGACGCGAAATCTGGATAGAGGAGATCGGGCGGGTGTAAAAGAGGAGAGGAGATTGGGAAGGGAGGACAGTAAAGCCAGTTAGGGGCACGCATCCGCGCTTGTGGCTTGGCGCTGCTCACACGGAGCAGTGCTTGGAACTGAACCCTGCGACGTGCATCGGCCCACGCCCGGACGGGCAAGGGGGAGGCCTATTTTCGCCCCGAGGGCGGCCGGGCCTGGTGCGATACAAGAGGCAGGGCGACGCCGCGAGGAGGGAGGGAGAGGAGCGAGAGGTTGCCGTGTCGCGTCGTCTTGCTCTCTGGTCGAGGGCGAGAGCGTTGGCGGGCGCCGTTCTGTCCGACCCCGCTGCTGGCCGCTGGTGTGTCGCCCTACCAGTCCAGTACTGGGTACGCGCCCGGCACAGGGGGATCAGCTGCCTGCCCGACCACTGCCCGCAGCCCGCAGCCCAGAGCCCAGCTGCCATCCAGCGGACACGCTCTCAGGAGACGGGCGACGCCAAACGTGCTGCCCGGCAGAATCGCCCTCGGCCAGTGGGAGGCAGCCGCCGCACGACCGCCCTAGGTGTTTGAGGGCCCGCATGAAGGGTACCTCTGCTTCGAGAAGCGCGGAACTTTACCCAGCGTGAACAGGACGCGAACGCGGCATGAGCTGGTGCTGGCGCTGGTGCTGGCGCTGGTGCAGACGCAGGTACACCCCCTGCGACGCCTGGCACCGCCGCTGACTTTGCTGTTGTTGTTGTCGTCGTCGTCGTCGTCGCCGTCGCCATCGCCGCCGCCGCTCCCTGGTCTCGGCCCATCCGAGGCAAGCCAAGCGCCGACCGGAGCTGCCCTGTGACGCTCGCAGCCCAATTGGTCTCCTCTCACCACAGACCACTTGCTCAAAACGGCCCACAAGGCGATGCTCAAACCTCGCCCACCGCTGCGCTTGTTTGACAACAGATTCCGCGCTGCTTCTCGTGCCCAAACGACGCAAGACGCACCCACCAACTAGCACCTGTCGTCTGGTCGCCCTGCCAGTCTGTCCGATCCCCGGCAGCGCTCACGTCAGGCCCATCCACTCAGGAACGGGGGGGCAGGCCACAGCATAGCGGGGCCAGGAACGCGTGAGGCTCGTCTGACGGCCCGCCTACAACTCCTCTAGGAGTCTTGAAGACGCAATCCGCCAACACCTCACTCGCCTTCGCCGTTTCTAGTTATGCACCGCTCCACATTCTGGAACAAACTGTTGCCAGCATGGCGCCACCCGCATTGAAAGTTGCAAAACCGCCCCGGGTCGCCATTCACCGGCATCCTGGCAACCCCACCGCGATGTTTCGGCGAAGCCCTGTTCCGAAGCAAAATGCAAGCCCCAGTCCGAGCTCCAGTGTCTGCCGTGACCAGAAAACACATGGACCGCTGGGGCATAACCATGGCCTTTGCACAGCATATGCACCGCACCGTCAAAATGCACTCTTTCTTACTGCTATCTGGAGGACGCCTTGCACCGCTCCACGACGCATCTGTCGCTGTCTTTAGCCGATGATCCGATACACTGTCAACAATTTCGACAATTATCGTCACGACGAGTACTGCAGCTCGATACCAACCCCTCGGAATATCTGCTCCCTCTTCCTGAGGTCGAGGCTCGCGCCAAGCGTGAACAGCATCTCCTTGATCCTTCCCTCCCACAACACCCCGATGCGCCAATTCTGGTCAACCCGCGCTTTGAGGATTCCTGAGACGTCATCGTCGGGCGCGACCGTCGGCCGTTTCCAATCTGCCCGCACTTTCTTGGCCGCCCAGTCCACGTCTGTGTTGTGGCGCCGTCGCCATAGTTCACAGCCGAGCTGCAGCTCGCTTTCATACGAGTAAAAATTAAAGTCGAAGCGAGAGCACAGCGCTAGATTCGACCCAGCCTTGACGGCATACGTCGACGAGAGGTTTCCCATGAGCGGGTTGAGCGTCAGGGTCATCGTATAGGGGAACCCAGTGTGGTTGGGCAACGTGGTGAACCGTAAGCCGGTGCTGATTCCACCACTCTTGTTCAGTAGTCCGTAGTAGAGCTCCGCGCCGGCGCTGAATCGGCCATGCACCGGTTCTACGAGCTCCTGGGCACCTGCTGGTGCTGCCGGCTCCACTCTGGGATCTGTGCCGAAATTATAGAGACCTCGGACACCCATCAAGGCAGAATCTGTACTGTACATGTACTCTGTGCTGTACTTGCCCACATCGTTCTGCAGCAGCGCGAGAATAGTGCCGCCATTGTTAAGGGTCGAATCACTAACTGCGGTGATCTTGAGCTGGCGGGTGGGTGACAGGCGGCGGAGATAGAGCGCCTCCAAGGTAGATTGGGGCAGGAATATGCGTCCGTACAGAAGGGTATCTACTGCCATCAATACCTGTCGGAGCCTTGGGCATCGGTGGCCTCACCTCTGCGGTCTATCCGTGCCCCATTGTGCCACACTTCCCACCACCAATGTTCGTCGGGCCTCCTAAGTTCCTGTAGAGTCCGATATCCTCCAATAACACGATGTAGCTCCAGATGAGAGCTTCTGAACTCCTGCTTCAATGGTAATGACGAATACAGGTAGGACACGGAGCCATCTACAACGCCAACACTCCCGAGGGTGTAGGATGTCGCAAAGTTTGGCGCGGCAAGGGAGGAGATTTGCAGTCTCAGTCCTTTTGGAGTGTGGAAGTCAAGCAATGCTGTGTTGAACCATCAGCAGTGTCTTGGGGCGGAATGCAGGTTGAGACGTACCTCTGGCAGTCGCGTTCAAGGCACCGTACGAGTTGTCGACATTCCAATGTGAGACCTCATAGAAGGCGTTCTGCACATTGTCCATGAAGTCCAACATGACTGAGGCGCCGACGCAGCATTGTGTGGGGTGTGAGGAGAACTGGCAAGAGCTCGAGTGTCGACGCAGGAACCAACCACAAGCGAGGTAGGCGCGACCGCGGTTGCCAAGACCGCCAAAATTCCCCGCCATGCGCAACTCGAACTTTTTTTCCACGCGCATTCGAGACGCCCTCTCGCTCAACCACCGCCAAAATGCCCAGGTCGAAGCGCGCCAAAGTTGTGCATCTGTCCAAGACGGACAAGAAGGGCAAGGAGTTGAATGAGAAGGTGCACGCCGGCGTCCAGGAGGCCGCCAACTCCTTCGCCTCAGTCTTCGTCTTTTCGGTCGAGAACATGCGGAACAGCTATCTAAAGGAAGTACGAGCGGAATTTTCGGATAGCCGGTATGCTTTGACAGAGCTTCCTTGAGTGCGTTGCGGTACTAATTGGATTCAGCATATTCTTTGGCAAGACCAAAGTCATGGCAAAGGCCCTCGGAACGACACCTGCAGACGAGCACCTGCCAAACCTCTCTATCCTCTCTAAGCATCTCGTTGGAAACGTCGGCCTCTTCTTTACGAACCGCGAACCAAAGGACGTCCTCGAACACTTCTCGTCTTGGTCACAGACAGACTTTGCACGGGCCGGCATTGCCGCTACACAGACCTTCACAGTTCCAGAGGGTGTCGTATACTCACGTGGGGGGGAACTGCCAATTGAGGATGACGTGCCTCTCCCTCATAGCTTAGAGGTGACGCTCAGGAAATGGGGAATGCCAACGAAGCTGGTGAAAGGAAAGATTATCCTAGATGGACCATACACGATATGCAAAGAGGGGGAGACACTGAACAGTCACCAAGCGGCCCTGCTAAAGCAATTCGGTGTTGCGATGGCAGACTTTAAGATTGATCTAAAGGCATATTACTCCGCGGCGAGCGAGTCGGTCACTGAAGTAGATGCCATGGAAGAGTAGACATTTTGAATCTCTTGCATCATGACGGCGTTCGAATGGCGCTAGGGATACACGGGAACAAAGTTCGCAGGGCCTTAGGTGTCTATAATCGGAAGATTGGCGAATATACCCTTTGTTATTCTCGTCCTCTCTTGGCTAGTGTGCTTCCAGCGAAATGTCGCTTTCCGCAATAAGTTGACAGTGCTTGTTTGACTCGATAGCCGTGATGTTAAACGCAAGTTAGATAGCCGCCAAAACCATTCCCACCAACACCAAACCCAATAAACCCAGCATCCCGTCCCACACCAATCTTCAAACCCATTCGCAACAACATCTCAGCCCTCGAATTCCCCAAAATCCAGCAGATCAAACACATTATCCACATCGGCGCTCATACTCTCTATCCCCGGAAACCCATCCAAGGAAAAGACAAACCCACTTGAACTCGTGAGCGTGTTCTGAAACATGGCATCCCCATCCTCCGTCAACCTGCTCAGCAGACTCGAATTCGTCATCTCCACATCGACCCCAGGAGAAAATGGAAAACAATCCAAGCCCTCGAACTGCGAAAACGGGCTCAGCGACGTGACAGCTGCCTCCGGATGACCGAGCGTGAGCGAGGTGCGGAAGCGGTCGATGAGCAGGTCTGCTTTGGCTGAGAGGTCGCGGGCGACGTTTGCGGCGCTGGCTGCGCTGGCGAAGTTTTTGGAGAGCAGCTCGAAGATGTTGATTGTGGTCGAGACGGCTTTGCGGGCGGCGGGGGTCGAGGGGCCGACGGGGTAGGCGAGGATGTAGCCGATGAGGGAGAGGGTGGCGTTCCATTGCCAGCGAAAGGTTTCGTGCCAGCCGCTGAGGAAGTCGGTCTCGGTGATCATCTGGTAGATTATGTTGGTCATGGTGATGGCGTGGTTGACGCAGGAGATGGCGTGGCCTTCGGTTAGGGGTATGCAGGCATTTGAGGCCTTCGAGAAGGTGATGAACGGGCGGTATAGAGACATGGAGTGGTCGTGGTATGTCAGTTCGAGGAAAAGGCGCTGGCGTGGAAGCCAAGGGGGTGTTGTTGGGTTCACGTCCATCGACGACCGGTCTGTGGAGAACGGTTGCCCTGCATCTCGTCGCTTGGTTTTGAGATGATCCGGTACATGCTGCTGCCAGGATTGAAGGTAGCTGATCTTGGACAAGAGGAATTCTGCGCATATTTCCAGAGCATCGTGGTTGTGATATAGGGATCTTCCATCCGAGACCTGAGCGCATTTCTCGTAGAAAGTTATGTAAATCGCCCGGGTGGCAAGCATGAGTCGGACGAAGTGAGTGTTGAATGAATGCAGTTGCGGTTCAAGATCGTAGAATGATAGCGATGATCGTCGCTCGTTTTTTGGCTCTGGGCGATCTTCTGGTATACTGCAGTTTACTTGCGAAATAGACACCGCAAGTGGCCGGCCAAGCTCCATTGCCGTTTTTATCTCTAGAGCATACATAGTCCACCACAGCCGTTTCCTAAACTCTCTTTGAGGTTTGAGCAGGTCTTGAGGTGGGTCCAAATGGAGACCGAGGATGACGCCCGTCCTAATGCCTATAGCTAATACGCTATGAGCCATGTTTTGAAAGGACGCATTAGAGAGCCAGATGACGGATAGAATGTGGCACTGAAACGTCCTGATTGAGGGGCCTTCCAGCTCGTCAGTCAGTAGAGACTGGCACTTGCGGTAATACCATCTCCCAGCTATTGTAGCTTCTCCAAACTCAATATTGCCGTTGGCCAAGCCCTGGCAATCTGGGCGCAAGGAAGATGCTCCATACTGAAGACAGATGGCAAGAACAATGTCAACAAGCGCAGATGGCTTTCGAGTCGCGTCCACAGTTTCCCAGAGAGACTTGTGGTAGGTCCTAAACTCTGCTTCATCCAGTATTGGATATAGGCAGTGGTATGACTGGAAGAACAGCTTGAACAGTGATTCTTCTTGGGCTTGCGACATGTGGCGGTCTTCCATGGAAGAGTCTGGGTAATTAAGGTTACGGAGAAAACTATTCCGCCCTGTACTGACGGGACTGGCCAAGAGCCGGCTTACAGGTGTGAGCTGGATATCTGAGTGCTTTTGTTGCAAAGCCATGTCCAGATAAGAAGTCATCTGGCCGATAAAGTAGAATGACGACGAGGGCCCGTAACACTGCTGGTTGGACCTTGCCGTTCGGGTGCTAATGAATTCCCAGTTGTAGTACCTCTTGTTGCCACCATGCTCTGAGTGTGGATCGAGGTTCACTGGCAGGATAGACTGGACCGAATCCTTTCGCGACTGTGTTTTCGTCGTGGCAGCGTTCCTCCCTTCCAATTGTTCTTCAAGCTCCTTGACCCGGGATCTCAGCCTTTCGATCTCCCTGTTTCGTTCAATTTATTTCTTGGATAGACGGCTAGTGAGGCGACATACTTGATTGCAAGCGGAAACGTGCGCACTTCATCCTTTCCCTTTCCGTCGTTGCATCTTCGGCCTTTGCTTTTACAGTTGTTGCAGGGATAGCTCGCGTCACACTTGATTCTGTACGTGCGACACCAAACACATGCTCTTGAGACTTGCTGCCGCTTCGACCTCGGAGTTCCAGGCGATAATGGAGTGTGAAGATCCGCAGTCGGCTCCTGGCCCAGAGCCAGCTCTGTTCTAGTAGAAAAGGTCGTGAACATTGGAATTGTTTGCTGAGCAGGCGTTCAAGATTATTCACAACGACAGAGCTTATATTAGTCTAGGACGTGGGAAAGTAGATGGACTTGGTGGGGCGAAGGATGCGCCATTGTAGTTAGGCGATCAACTGCCTCAACGTGGTGTTAACAGTCTTCTTGTCCGGCCAGCTCCTGTGACGTAGACATCCGCGTGCCCTTCCCTTGCACCTCGAAAAATAGGCGACTACCACCAGCGGAACGCCCAAACGAAGTTTTAGATATTACCGAACACGGCATCGGGCGTGCACATCGTAGCGTTGATACAGACGGATGCTTGGCTTCAACCATTGTCGGGCGGGGTAAATCAGGGCTGGGCAAACCAGGGTCGACTTATTCAGCCAGATTCTGCTTAAGTTAGCAGACAATCCACAAAGAAGCTTCCATCTCGACAGTTTACTGCCTATTGCGGAAGTGTACATTGCAGCTCCAGAAGCACGTTGCTCAGCCGAGACCACAGCCGTGTGTCGCTGTTAAACCGCCGATTGGCAGCCCTTATCATCATCGGATGCAACAAAAGAGACCTGCGTCTGATTGGCAAGGTACGAGAGGCACGATTTGCAGGATATGCATCAACACGACGGCCACTGACGCTCGGCAACGATGAATACGGGGCGACACATCATACGCGCGAGTACTTCTGGTCAATGTCATTAACAATTCGTGCTTTCTCGGGCTACCTAGAGGTTACATTGCCTAAACTCTCAATCCATCTTCAGCACCATCCGCCCCTTGACGTGGCCCTGCACGTAGATGTCGGGGAGATCCACAGCCTCTTCCAACGAGAATGTGGTGACGTGACTCTTGATGTTGTACTTGGCCACTGTCTCCAGGACCTTTTCCAGGCCTGCCTTGGTCCCAACGACCGAGCCAACGACGGTGAGATTCTGGAAAACCAAGTCGAAAGCATTGCACTTGAAACCATCTGGGGGCAGCCCGAGGGGGACGCACTTTCCAAACGGCCTAAGGAGCTTTAAGCTCCATTCGCCCACCGGAACATCGTCGCAGCAAACGACGACTGCCGCCAAACCCCCCTTGCCAGCCCAGTCTTTCACCTTATCCACCGCATCGGGGTCATTGGAGTCAATAACAAGATCTGCTTTAAGCGAGGCCTCGGTCGCCAGTGCCCTGCCCTCGGGACGATTGTCGATAGCAACGACTGGGTGACCCAGCGCTTTGGCGAACTGAATCCCCAGAGACCTGCTTCGTCTTAGCCGACGCAGACTATTTCGCATGAATGCACTCACCCAAGCCCACCAACGCCAATGATACCAATTGCCTCCGTCGTAGGGACTTCGGCCCGTTCGATACCAGTCCAGACAGTGTGCTTGAGAGAATTCCTTAGCTTCATGTGAGGCCCGTTTGTAGAGATATTACTCACCCCCGCACACATGAGAGGTGCAGCTTGCTCGAAAGAGATCGAATCAGGGATCGCAACGGTATTATCAGGATCCCCAATCATGTACTCGGCGAAGCCACCATCCTGCATCAGCCCACGCATATCCTTGTTGATGCAGTGTCGAAGGTCGTTGGTCGTCTCGCATCCCCAACAGCTGTGACAGGCATGCTGCATGAAGATTGGGCCCACTCTTTGCCCAATCTTCCACTTGTCCCCAGCTTTGGGCCCCACGGCAACGACGGTTCCCACAGGTTCGTGAGAGGGCACAATGGGAGTTGGCGATTCGTAGACACCTTCCCAGACTTGTGTGTCTGTGTGGCACCTGTATTGAATCAGTCCATCCTTGGGTCATTCGAATTGAAAACACACCAGCCTGCCGCTGCGATTTTCACGAGAATATCGTTGTCCTTCATGGTCGGCACAAGTATCTCGTTCAGCTGTAGCTTGGTCTTGTACTGTGTGTCTGTGTTAGAGAAAGACGGCCTCTTTGTATCTAATACTTCTTTCCTACCTTCATTAGCTGAATAGCCTTCATGGTCTTGGGAATCTCTGGGGTTGCCATAGTGGAGTTGTCCTTTGAGTGATGAGATGGGTTCAGTTTATTGAGAACTTTGGAAACGTGCATTTTGTGCATTCCACTACCTCTAGTATCGTCAAAGAATTGCTCTCAAAAATCGCCATATATACCATCATGCGTCGGAGAGTCCGGAGTGTTCTCCATCGGCTCTCGGAGAATAGGACTTTGGCGGGGTGCCGTTTTGGGAAACTTGATCGATCTCCAAGAAGACAAAGATCGAAATCTCTTACTTCAATGAATATCTCCGTCCTCCGCGTGGAATCGCGGAGCACGATGCTTAGGCAGCATCCTGCATACAATCTAAACATCGTATTCCGTCTTGTGGACGCATTCGCGTCACAAGATGACGATGCTCTAGTATTTCGACGATACCGCAATATAAAGCCACCAACAAGGAGGCTGTTCGACCGTAATCTAGTGTGTTCACAACACGAAAACTTCCAGCTAGATCAAATTCTTGCTTCTTTTCTTCGTCTTGGAAGCAATCAAAGTCCAACCTACGTTATGAACACCAAATTCGGATCAGTTGTTTTATGCCTGTATCCGCGGGAAGAGAATTTCAGATTCGATACGACTTACTACATGTCCAATCATATTCCTCTCACTTTCAAACTTTGGAAACCGCATGGCCTCCTCGACATGTCTTTCTCCGAGGTAGTGGACTCTGACAGCGCCTACGTATATGTCATCACGATGGAATGGAAGGATGTCGGGAGTTGGGAAGCGGCTTTAAAGAATGAAGCGAGCAAACAGCTGGAGGATGATGTTAAGAATTTTACCAACGCGAAACCGATCTTCGTTCCTGGAAAATTGTTGGGATAGGAGCGATTAGATGAAACTGCGAGATATTGGAGGAGTGTGGGAGCTGGCGAATCTGAACCAAATGTTACATGATCTCTTGTATGATTCAAGTCTGTCTCTACATGAGAGTATACCCAGTTCTCACTTTGCATCCTGTGTAGCAATCTCTGCGTTGACCCACGGCATCTTCGATTTGGTAAAGTATTGGGCAGCCGGTGGTGCCACGTCATCGAACAACCCTCCTTTCAAGAATATCTTCGGATTATCTGGGGAGAGCACTGAAAATACAGGACTGATTCAGTATCAGCCCTGGTGCATCAAACTAATGATTTCCTTGATAGCATATTGCCATCGAGGGGTGCCCTTACCTTCCACAATTTCCACAGAACTTCCTGGTAATCGTGTTGCCGCTGACGGTATTGCTGTCCGAGTAGCTTTTCAGGACGTTCTTCGGATCATTCACCTCCATGACCGCCAAGTCGACCAGATAGTTCACCGAAAATGTGGCACCACCTGCACGTCGACAATTGGAGCTGTACAAACGATAAGCAGCTGAACTTACACAGGGAAGCTTTCGGCGGCGAGAACGTACCAATGGCAGAGCAGGGACTCGGATGGCATAGCGGGGAGGCCGACCTTAATGCTGCGGCAGTTACAATATCCTTCTACAGCCATCTTCGCCTAAATCTTGGACACTTGATGTTCGCTTCTTTGATGCCAAAAGCAGAGCGGGAGGTGCAGAGAGTTATACTGTATGCGGGGTTTAAGTACGAAGACCCCACTTCGAAATTAAGCGTCGCAGATGTGCGTTGGACAAGACGGGCTAGACTACCGGTAGGCATTCCATTATTTGAGAGTAGGCACCGAATCTGAATCGACTTGGCTTTCGCGGGAAACTTGGCCTACATTAGGTCTTAGTTGTGAATCTGACCGGTTGATGGCGCCCGAATAGCCGAGGAACGAGGACCGAGAACCAACAGTTCGGCTTGATTGCTGAAGTAATGAAGATGGAGTTCGCAACTGAACGTCAGAGCCGCAAATGTCGGCGACTTGCTTAATTGGGAAAGCAATGCGGTTGAATGGAAACCCTGGCGTATTCCGGCTTCCACAAATCAAACTGAAAGTGGCCGAGGCGAGTCGAGCAACTGGAGACATGCATGAACAAGTCCGCGATGCGGATCCATATATCACAAGGTGGATGGGATGGAGGTTGATTTAAGGTCGGAGACAAGGCGGAGCTAACGTCGCGTGTTGAGAAAGCACGGTGCTCATGACGCGCTGTTTGGGAACCTTCCGATCGATCAAACCGACATTCACACCCTTAACACACTGCATTATCGCCGCCCCTTAACCCACCGCCGAAAGAAACTCTGCCTACTGACGCCATGGTACGTTATTCTTGCTCTCCACCCTCTACCCTTTCTCTAACCCCGTACCAGACACGCGACTCCTCAGCCACATACCTGCACCTCCACCACTCGCACCACGCCGACCTCCTCGAGACCTTCACGCACCCCTCCTCCTCCACCCTGATCCCCGAAGACATCTATGTGGCCCCGAACCTGCAGCCCATCAACCCCGAAGACGAGGACGACGTGGTGCCGGACCAGCACGCTGCCTTTGGCATCCAGCGCGCCACACAGAACAAGCGAGAAGTGAGCTGGCGGGACCTGGGGCTGGAGGAGCTCGTCAGGCGCGGGCCTATCGGTGCCGACGGGGCGGGAGGGCAAGGGGCTTCCGGGACTGGTGTTAGTGGGCAGGGTGCGGTGGTGAGGGGCGAGCCGGTTAGGTTGGCGTTGAGGAGGAGGCCTGGGACTGGGGGGCCGGGGTTGATGAATGGGGGTGCTGGGCAGGAGGGCGGGAGTGTGGGGGGAGGGGCTGGGAATGGGCTGCCGAGGTGAAAATGTAGAATGGGTTCCTGGATGGAGTCGATTGACATGTCTTGAGCAAGGCGAGATGAGTGCGGGTATGTCGTTGGGGCAGACTGTGCTTTGCGCTGCATGGGGAGTTTGGCTGGGGCTTTGAACATAAAGTTGGGTCCGCAATTCGCCCCAAGGAATCGACTGCGCATATGGCACGTAACACACGCGAAGAAAGACAATAGTCTTTACGAGCTGTCATGCAAGATAGCTCGGAAATGTGAGCTATACCGAGATACTTAAAGGAATCTCTGGTCATATCGAAAAGGCCCGGCAGCCCCTCCTCATTCAGGAGGCTTGAAGTCAATGCATGCAATCCGCGCCGGTGGCGCCATCCTCTGTATCATGATCTTCAAAACAAATGTGCACCTTTCCCGCCTACGAACTGATGCCCTTCGTTTCCTTCAGGTCCAACTCAGCAATGCCACCAGGCGTAGTCTCGGCGACTCTCTCAAGTATTCGTACTCAGGCGATGAACGACGGGCACGGAACTCGGTGGCAAGCTTCCGTATTCCGTGATGACCATGTTGATATACTCGGCTGGCGTCACGTCGTAGAGCACTTGCAGAATCTGCAGGTTCTCTGCACTCTCGATCCACTTCATGACCCCTTTGGTGTCTTGACCCTCCTCTTCTCCTTCCTCAGACTTTGGCTTCAATGGGAGCAGAGCTTGGCGTTCGGGCTCGGACAGCAGCTCATCCGCTGGTGCTACCTCGTTGGTAACGATTGAGTCGAGAGCCACACGCTCCGTGAACTTGACCGACTCGCAAAGGACAATCACCGGAATGGACATGGAACTTGCGAGCATGGAGACTAGCGCGGTCCCGACCCGTGAGTACAGGCGACCATTAGACATCATTGCATGGGCACCCAAGAAGACCTTGGTGGCATCTTTGACTGCGTGCGCCGAGCCAGAGATCAGGAAGTACCGCACTCTCAAGCCGTGTTTCGCCAAGTTTCTGGCCAGCCGTTTGCCCTCGAATAGAGGTTTTGAATCGACAACGATGACGGAGAAGTCCACTCCATTCTGATGGGCCCGTAGGAGGGACTGCTCCACGATCGACGATGACGCGTAAGTCAGAATCACATCTCCAGGCTCGATTTTTTTCACTGCGGTCTCGGCGATGAGCTGGTCTGCCATAGTGACACGTTCGCGGATGAAGTTGTCAATCTCGTATAGCAGGTCCCGCTTCGCTTCTGCTTCAGGTGTTGACGGATCGATCTTGATGATGACTGTACGAATCAGCACCCAAGCTTATTGATTCCAGGGCGGCTACGACTTACGGTCTTTCAGCCAGCGAATAGCATTACCCATGCTAATGCTACAGGCAAAATGTCAGCGGTTAGATCAAGTCAAAACAACTTCATGGACTCTCACCTAAGCGAACGGCAACTTCGGAGATAATCTATCTGTGGGCTAAGGTGATGTGAGGTAAGATGACGGGCCAGACTTGTGCCTACCGGCGTCTGGTACGATTCGATCACCTGGATGGATTAGTAGAGTTTCGAGCTCTGACAAGTGACTACCAACAGCTTTGAAGGCAAGCAGCATAGCAACCATGCGAGCAGTGCTCCCGCAGATGACATAGCTACTATATTGGAGTCCCAAAGCAAGAATGGCGGGATGGACGTCCTTGGTAGCTCCTGCCGTGGAATGTAGCCGAGGCTGCGTGTAGAGGTGTCCGAAGAAAAGATCCGTGGGTCTCGTGTCCTTCTTGTCTTTTTTGACTTCCTTTGCAGTGGGAACATTGCTCTGTGATGGCCTCCTTCTGATTGGCAGCGGTCTTGACTTGTCATCCTTTGGTGCCTGCTTAGAGTCCTTCTGTTGCTTCTGGCCTCCCTTCGGCGGGTTCTCTTTCTGGATAGCTGGCGCATCACTTGATGTTTTCGCTGCAGCTCTTCGAGCTTGCTTCTCGGCCTGCTTCTGCTTCTTTAGTTCGGCCGCAGATAGTTTCTTCTCGCCCTCGGCGGGTGCGGGCTTTGACTTCTTGGCATTGCTTTGGGGGTTTTGATCGTTGGACGGCTGTGTCGGCGGCGTTGCGGGCGCTTGAACCGCGCCTCCGCCTGGGGCGTCACTCATATCTATCTCGGTAGAGCTTTTGGCGCCGCACGCAAATCCAGAGCTGGTGTTGAGCAGGTGTTTGTGACTGAGAGAATTGGCGCGCTCCTCAGATTTGGGTGCAGTGGCTTCGCACGAAATAGGCAGAGTTGACAGAGTACAGAGTTTCTCCGGCTGAATGGACACGGTGGCTTCAATCGTGCTGTTGTTGAGATTGTGCGAGATATGTGTGGTGAAAAGGCATGACTGTTCAAACGAATCATCTGGATCTAGTCCGCTTCTAGCCTAGCACCGATTCCTCGCTGGTGGGCTGCGAGTCGAGCCCCGCAACGTCATCAGCCGCCCAGCCAGAAGCAACAAACACCACGCCAGGTACACTGCAGCCTTTCAACACCTACAACATGGCCGAACGCGTTACCTCCATCACCGACCTCCCCCTCGACGTCCTCGTCCTCGTATTTCCATACCTCGACGCGAAGAACTTCCTCGCCCTCTGCAGCACCTGCAAGGCATTCCAGCAGAATTCAATTCGCCTCGACCCCGCCTACTGGAGCCATGCAACTCAGAGCACCTTCCGAATTCCGAACCAACCCGTTGTTCAGCATGACGGTGTGCGATGGCAGAAGATGTACCGTCGCTTGCTTACTCAGAGCCATGTCTTTACCTGGGGCAGTAACACATACAACCGCCTAGGCCACAGTTTTGAGAGGTTCGATCGACCTACACCTGGCAGACTTCCTCGGCAGATTCCACGGCGCAGGTTTGCGCCACAGCAATGTTCCTTCCCAAAAGAAATGGACAAGACGAGAGAATTGGGAGTCATTGCTGACATGCAGTGCGGGTGAGTCCTTGTTCAAGCTACACTTTCATTCCTGTCTGACATTGCGATAGTGGCTGGTCTACGACGCTTCTTACTTCCAAAGGCTCGCTCCACACAGTCGGTGTTCTGGACGGCCAGCAAGTGTTGCACAATCACAGTACCAACAATGGCCCCCAGTGCCTTAGCTTTCCTGCAGGTTATCCAAAGTCCACCGAACTCGCCCACTACGAAGAGCCCACAATAGCCATCCGTCAATTCTCCTCGGGACGCTCTCATATACTTGGCCTCTCAGATAGCGGAAGGATTTGGTCCTGGTACGCTGTAAATAAGCCTGCCTTGCATGTCAAGTTTATCAACATCGACCTCAACGACGGGGCATCAAGTGATCCCTCTGCATCAGGATCCTTGTACGGACGCGTGCGCAAAGTGGTTTCCGGCTGGAGTTGTAGCTCAGCATATATTTACGGGACCGGCATTGTTCTTTGGGAGCAGGTTAGTCGCGAGCCACAAGATGGAGAGACTGACACCATGCTTGTCATGGAGACGGTCGAGGTCCCGCAGACAGGCCTCCAACGTGTTCGAGGCGCCTCGCGTGAAACAGACGGGGACCAATATCTGGCACAGGAAGTAGGCGCTGTGCAGAACCACATCATCCTGGAGCAATTTGTGGTCTTCGTCACAGATCTCGGTCGTGTCTTCTGCGGCAAACTTGGAGACAAGAACAAAGTCGACGAGATACTGGAACTTCGCGCTCTCCGCAACGATACTGAGACACCAACTGATGTTCAAGGGTCGTTTCGTCGGTTGGCTATCTTCAAGAATGGTGAAGTCATAGTCACTGATCAGGATTATCTGGAGGCGTGTTGGCAAGCCAGAACCACAAATCCAGAGCAAACTGATATTGATGGCCTAAAAAAGATACCCGCTCTGCAGCATAACGACGTCATCTCGGTGGTCTTTGGAGACTACCATTTTCTTGCCCTTCACTCAACGGGAAAGATCACTTCCTATGGCACTGAGATGCGAGGGTGTGGCGCCCTGGGTCTTGGTGGGGACGGCGACCCCGAGGGTCGCATCAGAGGGATTAGATACCAAGGCTTCAACCATGACGGAAAGCTTCTGCCGCATGCTTATACACATGGCCGTGAAGTGTGGTTCGAGAAGGAAAAGAAACACTTCATGGCCTTTTTGTCGTCCGGTGCCAAGGATCTACAGGAAGCAGCGGAAAGAGTACGAATGTTCGTGACGGAGCCCAACGTACAAGGAGAGGTCAGCGAATGGTTCGAGCAGGAAGTTCGCGACTGGGACAAGGATGCATCGACCCGGGAAGCTGATGATGATGGCTTGGGATCGTATTTTGCCCTTAGCATCAGTGCTGCTGGTTGGCACTCGGGTGCTGTCGTTCTTGTGAATGAGAAGCTCGCCGAAATCGTTCGATCGACGAAGATTATCAAGGATCCAGAAGGGGAAGCAAAGAACGCAGAGGGAGAGGGTGGAGAAGGTACGGCATCCGACACGACAGCATATGTATTCTACTCGACATTTTCATGGCTGTGGGACCTCGGCGGCTATTTCCTGGGCTTACAACGTGCAGATCAGCAAGGCGGTTTCCTTGATGCAGCTCTTCAGCGCCATGAACCTCCACAACCGACTCCGCAGGTCTCGGGCATGAGCCCCGTAGATCGTGGCGAGATACCGGAGGAGGGGTACAAGTACATCTGGGCAGAGCGGTCTTTCCCAAGACTTAGGCTTAGTGACGGTCGTGAGATGCCGGGTACAGTCGAATTTGATGAATGGAAATATGGCAGGCCGGAGTTCCAGCTCGACATCGATGTTTGATGTCAGGCCTTGTTCCACATTACAGGGACCGAGGATGGTCCCTGCCCTACTACCTCCTAGTCCAATGAAGTAGGAAAGATACACTCCAATCAAAAAGTTGATATCATATCTTTGGCACTTGCTACTCATGATCCATGCTATAATCACTCTATCATCGCAACAGCTGAGAATTGTATCGCGAACATTTAGTCGATGCCAGATGTATATATTCACGCCGCAATCACGACGCTAGCTACAGTCAAGGAGATCTATGAAATGGTAGTAAAGCTTGCCTAGCACGTATTCAAGCTTATCCCGTTCGCAATTCGCGAACAGCGTCTACACTCAAGCAAATTTGCGAATGAGCTCTGATAGTCGATCAAACGCTGCCTCGCGCCTGTCGACAATATCCACAAACTGTTCCTCAGAGCTGCCGCCGATGCTACCGACGAGGACATTATCAGTACCAGCAGCAATACCAGCGTATGCAGCGTCTGTAAATGCTTCGACGGGCATACCCATCTTACGGCCCGCAGGCCCCATTTCCGCGTCATGTATTTCCGCTGACACGATGTCAGCAAATGATTCGCACGAGCTCTCGAAGATGTGGAGGCTTACACTGCACGAGTGGAGGGCTCACGTTGACCACCTTTGTGTTCGTGTCGCGGAGCTGCTCTCGCAGGCACATGACGAAGGAATCGAGCGCTGCTTTGCTTGCAGAGTAGGCTGGCATGGCGAATGCGGGAACCACGCTGATATGTGTGCCTGTGTAGATGAGGCCGCGGGTTTCTTTTGCGTTGAGCAAGTACGACAAGAAGGCGTGAGTCAGCGCCACGAAAGACGTGAAGTTTGTCGTGATTTCAGTGTTGAAACGCGCGAGGTCGACGGTCTCTGGCTTGGAGAAGTCGTAGCGGCGCTGTATGCCGGCATTGAGGAAGATGCAATCAATCGTTGGGTGGGCTTCGATGGCACTGTTTCGTGTCAGCATTGAGTTGGTGCGGAGAGAAAGCTAGCGCCTTACGAAGAAGCGAACTCAGAAATCTTATCGAGGTCGCAGACATCAAAGATGATCTGGGATGCCTGTCCCGTGCCGTGCTTTTGGACGAACTCATCCAGTCGGTCTTTACGACGTCCAACAGCAGTCACCTTCACTCCTTCTTTGATTAGTCGGTCGGCCATGGCGAGTCCAATACCCGATGTGGCTCCGATGAGAAGGACATGTTTATAGGGAAATGACATATTGTATGTTACAGTTGCAGTTGAAGAATCAAAAGCTGGATGAGATAGAAGGTGAATGGCAAGCTGTTAGATCTTGGTATTCGACGGGATCCCCGCCATCTTTATATGCTATGTTGTGCGAGGCAGCGAGCTATAACTGGATCGCTGATGAAGCCACAAAATACACAGTGTGGATGCCTATTCGGGGCACCATTTCGGCGAGGAACAAGCAAACGCCCTTCGGCCAGTATCAAGGGTCGGCAGCACTCCAATGGCCTGTTGTAATGGCCCTAGTGTTTGTCTAAATGGAAATGAACGGAGCCTTATTTGCGTATTCGTCCGGCGAGAGAAGAGGGCTGTGCATAAGAAGTTGAAGTTGCGGTCACTGAGGCTTCGGAGTTAAAGGTTATACGCGCTACTAGCGTCGAACTGCATACTCAATGGGGGAAAGTGCGAGTCGCCCTAATAGCCACGGGCACGCCACTACCTCGTACGCTCGAATTACTTTCCAGTCCACCCTCGCCACGACGATAGCCGTCTTAGAATCTTTCTGGAGCATGCCCCCTGACTCTAAGAGTTGAGATAGACATGCGGAATGGTATTCCGCGGAAAGCCATCCAAATCGTGCGCCCGATGTCGACAACGGAAGCTCCGTGTATGCTCCGCTCCCTTCACCCTTTTGTACAATATAAAGAGATATAAACTGATCTGGATTAGTGCGACTTGAGATATCCTTGTAGCCCATGCACGCGAGCTGGTTACCAGTGCTATGGCTACCGGGATACCTCCAGTCTTCGGATCGCGGACGAAACGAAGATAATGCACGAGAAAGCTGAAGCTAAGCGCACTAGAATTACTTCGATTGGACCGATTCCGAAAGCTCTCTCAATCAGTCTTGAGATACAAGCTAGGAACCTATTCTTCGCCTACTACGTGTCGGACTTCAGTCGAACCTGGGACTTCCTACTCCCATTCTTCATTTCATCTTCGGCACCCGAGCACCTGTCTCTTAGCATTGATGCTGCCAGTCTCGCCTTCTTCCATCGCCAAGGTCAATCGCCGTCTGCTCTTGCATTGTCTCAACACAAGTATGTTACCGCTCTTCGCAAAGCAGGCGAGGCCCTTCGAAATCCAGAGACCGCAGTCAGCGAGACTATGCTTGACACTTCACTGGTACTCGATCTCTACGAATGCATTTCCAATGCTTCGACCAACGATGCGAACCGTGTTCACGTTAACGGTGCCTTGACACTGGTGAAACTAAGCGGTGTCAATGCTTACAAGAAAACAAGCTTTCTATCCGCCCTAATGCGGCTTGTAATGAACAGCATCATTATCTCTGCCAGCAAAGCGAAGCCAATTCCACCGGAAGTCCATACAATCCGCGAACATGCGGCGGGACAAGCCAACGTCAACGTCAACGATCCAAAGTGGAAGTTAAACGGCCTTAGTATGGACCTCACCCTCTCTCTTGCTTCAATTCAAAGAAAGGAAATGAATGACGAGGACACAATACAAATTTGTCAAAGAGGAGATCAAGATCTTGAAACTCTAGATGTCGAAATGCCTCCGCACTGGCAGTATGACCGAGTCCGGCTACCCCGTCCTAGCGGCAATGAACGATGCTTCGAATCTTATTTCGACATATATCCTGATCGAAGGATCACTCAAACGCGAAATGTCATCCGCTTCAGTCGCATACTCCTGTCTGAAGAGATCCTCCTCCGTTGTGAGGATAAAACGGACGAAAGGTCCATCTCATCATCTATCCAAGCGCAGCACGTAATCGCAAGTATGGTGAATGATATTCTCGCGTCTGTCCCGCAAATGACAGACTGCTCTTCCGCAGCAGCATACAAGTTACCCCAGAATCATTCAACTTCCAGCCCCCATCACCAACACAATTTGTCTCACTATCTGGACGTGTACATCCTGATTTTCCCGATGTATGTTGCAGCTTGGTCGGTGCACTGCCCTGCGGCAGCACGAGAATGGATCATCAAAGAACTTGAGTACATGGCTGAGCATTTCGCAATCAAGGAAGCGAAAATGGTCAAAGAAATCCTGAAGACACCAGACCGGAGAATCGGAGTATGGCAGATTTATCGGTTGCTAGGAAGCTGTGCATTTGCTGCTTAATTATGTTAGAGTTTCCGTGGTTTTTCATCTGTGAATATCGTCTCAATCAAGGAGTTCAGCCATGGCTCTTCGACAGCCAGAATGATTATGGGTTCTGGGTGTTTTTGTACTTTATGAATTGATATAGCAAAGGGCATCGCCCTCAAATGCGCTACTCAGCGGCAGGTGCTTGACTGTTGGCCATCTGGTAGAAATGATATTTCTGGGGTGAGTTTCTAGAGCTATATAATACAGCACACAATGAATCTACGATAAAATAGTGACAAAAATTTACCGTTAAAGCAGGCCCAAACACCAGCAGCGCCGAAACCATAGCTTATAGTGTTATCCCCTGATCCTTTATTCAAATACCACCACGATGAGGGTCATACATTGTCGGTCCACCCATAACACCATGTTGCTGTCCCCCTTGCAACGGTTCATACCTGGGTCCGCCTTGTGGGGCCCAAGCCGCATGCTGCTGCGCCTGCTGTTGCCTCAATTCAATGCCAATCATGCTTTCTTCCTCATCATCGCTCCCAGAGAGTCCTTTCTTTGCCATCTTTGCGGCCCTCTTGTCGGCCTTCTTATGCGCTTTAAAGGCCTTCTTCCCCTCATGATAGTTTGATTCCGGCCCGACGAGAACGCGGCCTGGATGAACCAGATTGAGAGCCAGGAGAGCAATGAACATGGGCACCGCGTCTAGGACGTACATGTAGAATTCGTTTTCGAGGAGCGGATTGTTGTCGAAATCAATGATGAACTCGGCGAGCCGGTAAGCAATGCGAGCCTAGACTTGTTAGCTTAAGCAATGCGACCGGCAGGAAATAATCATACCGTGATCAGGATGAGAACGAGGTAGAGAACCCAGACCATCAGCTTCCACTTGCGGTAGTGTGGACTATCTGTCCAACCGCCCTTCTCCATGTCCACCATCGCCTTGTGGAAGGCGATGAGGACAACGGTGAAGAGGATGACGAAGGCTTGTTGGATACCAATGCCAGCCTGATATACACGTAGACCAATATCTATAAGTTTCTTATTGTCTGCGCCGGGACCAATCAGAGTTGCACCTCCGGCCTGAATGATGAAGGCAGCAATATCGCCGAGGATAAAGATCCGGCCAATGGAGACGGCGTTGAGTTTGAAAACGCGTTTTTCGGGGTGGAAGCAGAAGATCAATCGCCCAGCGACCA
Organism: Polyplosphaeria fusca; assembly: GCA_010093805.1. Taxonomy (NCBI): domain Eukaryota; kingdom Fungi; phylum Ascomycota; class Dothideomycetes; order Pleosporales; family Tetraplosphaeriaceae; genus Polyplosphaeria; species Polyplosphaeria fusca. The sequence goes on along the minus strand of ML996129.1, from coordinate 153,555 downwards.
TGTATACAAAAGCATTGATCCCTAAAAGATATTAGATTGAGTGACTTGATCGAAATCCCTTGGTGTTAACTTACATAGCGGAGCAAGAGCGAAGATTGTGAAGCTGAGCGAAGCAAGCACGACGCTGTCTTGGTGCCGAGTACCGATTGTACGGAGACCGAAAGAGAGAAGTTCCCACAATGCGCCCATGATGATCACGGCGCAAAAACGCTTCTTGTAAAGAATAGCTTGGAAGATGTGTACAGCTGTTGTGAGTGCGAAGCCTGCAGTAAACGCTGCCGCGAGAGCAAAAGATGGGTTGTAGTGGTAGAGCGCATCGCAACTGCCAGGCGGGCGGTACCCATATTTGCCTGGCTCGACGGATTCACACGATTTTGAAGTCTCTTCTCTTGCGAGGAGAACAGAGGAGGGGATGTTGAGAGTTGCTGACATTTTTTGTGCGGGAAAGAGATACAAAGTGAGGTTATAGAGTGAACTGAGGTGAGACGTATCGCGAGGAATTCAAGAGATATATACTATTTTGCACGACAACATGTGGAAATAGAAAGGTCAAGCCATGGGCTGTGACGTCGATCAGTGCGAGTTCGCAGATACATAGCCACAAGCAACTTCACGCGATTGTGTAGCCCCCAACGGCGTCCGTCGTTGCCATTTTGAGTAAACAACTTGCAGTGTGGCTTGGAAAGCTCACAGGCGGGTCCGTGTGGAGCGAATCCTTGCCGTTCAGCCCTTAGGCTGTGTCCTTGGCCACTCGCCTTCCATAACCGGAAAAGGGAATATTCCATCTTACTCAGGAACTCGGTGCGAATCAGCAGACGCGAAATACGGGGAACAACGGGATTCGACAACAATACCGGCAAGGCTTGGTGGCCGTGGCCGTATCCGTGGGCTTGGAGCCGAAATCCGGGAACTGCGAAACTTGATGCATGGTGTTGTTAATGTGGTTGGTGCCGGACTCCTGGGGCGGCGCAAAAGTGTGCTGAATTGGGTGCGAATGACATCAAATGTTCGCTGGAGCTTGCCGTTTACATTCGCATATATTTGGAGTAAAAAAGTGCAAGGAGAGGGAGTCCAAGGTATGGATGATGACGCTGTAGTCTGTCCCCTTTAGGGAAGGTATCGAATCTTGGAACTATTCCTCCATGTAAGATGATGATCGTTGTGAGACTTTTACCAATCTAATGGTTTGCGCGACGGTGAGATGTACCCAAAGTGAAAGAGACGGGCGGCTGGCGATTTACATCACGTGATGACGTGGCGCGGCGCGCCGCCATCACGTCACTAGCCGAAAGCAAATTACGCGCCACGCCAACAGCAACAACCCTCTCCTCCACCACTTCGCTGTTTCGCCTAATACATACCTAATACATACGACCACTAGTTACTACCACCACCATTCTCTCATTTTTCGGTAATATTCCCACGCTTGATTTACTTGCTTGTCGCTGAGATAAGCCGTTAGTGACTCTAGTCACCGGAGCCGTTTGTCGCCTGCTGTTTGCACCTTTGTCCGCGACCCCGCGCTTCTGCTTCCACCGGGTAGGGGTACGCGACCGCGATACTTTCGTCACCGGCTTTGTCTGCTGCTTACTTTGACGTGACCTCGCATCGACTGGCTACAGCCCAAAGCTGCGATGCCTCCCAAAGGCCGCAAGCGACAGGCGAGGCTGACCTTCTCGCCAACGGCTGCCTCGTTCGCTGCTGAGCAACTCTCTCCGCAAGTTCGCGAAAAGGCAGCCTCTGTAAGGCTCGACAAAACCTCAGGTCGTCCTTCCAAGCAGCGTAGAGTTGTGGACAGTGATTCCGATGGTATATGCCACAATCACAGCATTTAACCAATGAGAGGTTGATCTTCGATAGATCCGATCTACGGGCCGTCGAGTCCGTCGAAAGTCAGTCAAACCGAGGAGGAGCGTCAGCAATATAAACGAGGCATGCGCATGGGGATGCCGGTGTTGAATCCGAAACAAGGCATGTTCGGCACATTCTTAGACGACGACGACGACTCCTCGCCTCAGTCAGATAGTTCAAGCAGTATAAACGATGAGCAGCGACAGTTAATTCCCACCACGCCTAGAAAGAAGGCCAACAGCAAGGTCTCCGAGAAGAGCAAGGCTGGGGACAAGACACCCAAGCGAACACGCCGCCATCAACCAATCTTGTCGGATACCGAATCGGACAAAAGGACAGCGCACACGGTCATGAGGACAAGAGCAGCAAAAAAAGCCAATACTGAAAACAAGGAATCAGTCGACGCGGATTCTGTCGTAGGTCCCCGAACGCCAACTCCTCAGCCGCAAGAGAGTGACTCTGGTGAGAGTGAAAACATGCCAGACACCACACCACTACGGAAGATACGTCGACAAACCACTCTGCACAGGAAGTCAGATTCATTTGAAGTATCGGATGGTGAGGTGGACGAAGACGTTACCCCAAAGGCTAGTAGGCGTCTATTGTCTCGTCGAGCTTCAGAATCGGAAGAAGAGGAAGACATCGGGGAAGAAATGTCGCGCAGCTCTTCCAGGCGTCTGGAAAAGGAACAAGAAGATCTGGAACAAGATCTCGACTTTCTCACCTCATCCCCTCCAGCCGACAAAGGCCGCCTTAGGAGTTCTCAAGCAAAGCCGTTGACTACTCGGGAACGTGCCCTGGAGGAACTGAAGAAGAAGCGGCGGGCTAGTAGTGTCCCAATTCTCTCGCCTGCGACGCCCGCCCGCAGAGGCAACGCAAGAGTTGTGGACGAGTCTGAATCTGACCTCGAGATTGAGGACGAGAACAACGAAGGTGAGATGGAGATCGATCAGCAAGAAGAAGAAGATGAGATTGATGAACAAGAAGAAGAAGACGAGACAGAAGACAGTAGCAGTGTCGAAGATGATGAAAGGCTTCACACAAATTTTGCGGACGTCTTCAACGAAAACGACAATGATGCCGAATTCATCGATGACAATGACGACGATCTCATTGGAGAGCCAGACGAGATGGAACGTCTGCCAGTTCACTATTCCTCGCTCGCTCGCGCGAAGCCCAGCAAGCTGTTCAAGTTTGCCATCGAATGGATGGTGCAGAAAAAGATCAATCCAGCGTTCCGTTCTACAGATGATATCTACATGCTTGCTTTCAAGAAACTCAATGACGAGGTTAATGGCCTTGTCAATTCGAAGTTTTCTGTAAGCAGCGCTCACGCTCACATTCACGGCGCATTCTCCTCCAAAGCGGAGTACTAACCACTTCTCAGTCTTCCGTGTGGACTCCCGACTTCACTCGGGCATTGAGGGCACGCCCAGAAGTATCGATCGAAGGAATTTCACGCTCGACGCAGGATGTGGAAGACCTTCACTGCGAAGCATGCAATCGCAAAAAGCATCCCGCCACCTTCAGCGTCCAGTTCGGGGGACAACCATACGACGAACAGTCCCTCGAGCCGTTGGCCTACGATTCGTCCAGCGAGACTGACGAGAGCGCGTCCGACGGCGAGAAGCCCATCTACAATGAGAATGGCGAACGCATACCTGCAGAATCCCGCGTGTTCACTCTCGGCAGCACCTGCAAAGCGAATGCCCAAATGGCCCACACTCTCCGCCACTGGCGCCACCACCTGAATAACTGGGTCATCAACTACTTGAAAGGCAAGGGCCATCTCAATGCCCCCAAGCTGGTGGAGCGCGACTCGTGGTCGATCAAAGAGCGCGGGAAGTGCGCGACCAATATCGTGGATGACATGGAGGCCTCGGGCGAGATTCGTAAGCTGTACAAGCTGTACAAGGACCAGATCAACTTTGCGGTTACTGCGGCGAACGAATATCGCTTCGGATGGGGTAGGAGGGAATAGGGGTTCCGTGTGTGGATCCTCTTCAGTGTATTGTTGACGGTGTGGATAGTGAGTGTCTTGTTTTAGTGTATTATTGGGTGATGTGGAAAGTTACTGTTTGGATAGAGCTGTATCTAGGAGACCTTGTATATGTGGTGTGGAAAGTGCGTGTCTGGGTAGAGGTGCTGTGTCTAGTCACTACTATTCACTTGCTCCATGCAGGCAACTACCGCATGCAACCAAGCTGTCGTTTGCCCAATGTGCTGATATCACACATCGAGCCGGTCTTGGTTACATATAGGACTCGACCATGTTAGGATAGATTCAATGAACTATTTATGGTTCGAATTAAGGGCACTATAACCCAAGGATATCACTATTTCACTATTAATCTCCTCCCAATACTTCTGCACGGCCATTTTCATCTACGCCTCAGGCTTCTTCTCCTCGGCATTCGCTTCTTCCTTCTCCTCAGCCTCTCCCATCTTGACCTCAGTCTCCGCCTTCTGTCCCTCCTTAATCTCCATCTTCGCCACATCCTCCACGACCCGCTCCTCCACTGCCCCAACGCTCTTCTCCTCACCCCCCCAAAGATAAACCTCGCTCTCGCCCACCAGCTTCCCCGCCGCCTCCCACCGCTGCCTGCGCTCCTGCCTGCGCTGCGAGGCAAGCGCGTCCAGCGCAGGCCAGTATACCGCGTGGTCGTACTCGAACTCTGCGTCGCCACCGGCATTCTGCATGAGCTGTGATGAGGGGATGTGGTCGATGAGCGGCTCATTGTAGCGCATTTTGGTCTTTGTGACGGGGTCGATGAAGGGCGAGACGAGCTTGAGGAACGTGGTGACATACCAAGGCACTGTGCGTTTTACATGTCAGTACTGTGAGCTAGCGACTGAGGGAAGAGGAGGGGGACGTACGGTGCGTGATCAGAGCCCGGCCTAGTCGCTCCGGGTAGTGGTTTTGCAGGATGTTGAGAACTTGTCGGCCGATGTTGATGCTGGGCTGCGACCCGGAGCTGCTGTTCCGGAAGTCGATGAGCAGGGCCAGCGACTCTTGTCCCGGCGGCGCGATATCCAATGTGCGCTCCAGCATGAAGACCAGGTGCTCCACCTGCTTGGGGCTGGTCTTGGTGTTCTGCTTGTTGGGGAGCAGGTACAAGCAGGGCCGGCCTTCCTTGTCAAAGCCCAGCAGCACCTGCTTGCCCGTCGCGTTCTCGTCGGATATGTAGTCGGCGGTGAAGGTCGAGGTCCCGTACTCGCGCCGCCAGACCAAGGTGTCTTGGACCCGCTTGATGGCCTGTGGGAGCGCCCACTTGGAGGCGCGGAGGTAGCGCAACAAGCACTCCCTCGTCAGCCACATTTTCTCGTCATCGCCCAGGGCGACCTGCTCCGCGTTCTTGGCTGAGGTCTTCGGGAGAGTTTCCCATGACTTTGCTGCCTTGAGGAGCTCGTCGTACTTGGCTTGCTGGTCTGCAGTGAGGGTTGCGGCCGTGGAGGGTTTGGCCTCGGGAGCTGGATGGGGGAAAGGCTTCTTGATCGGGCCGGTCTCTTCGGGGACAGGTGCTGCAGCGACAGGTGCTTCCTGAGCAGACTTGGAGTCTGCGACACTCGTTGCTACGGAAGATGAAGCATCGTTGGCGGGCGTAGGGGCGGCGAGGGTCTTCTCGTTGAGCTCGGCGGTGGCAGGTGTAGTCTCTACGGCTGGGGTGGCCATTTTCAGGGGATTAATGATTGAATGCGAGCGAGCGGTTATGGCAAGACGGAGATATCAAGGATGATTGAAGAGCTTACGAGGCCCAACAGAGCTGGGGCGGAAAGAAAGTGGCTGCTATGGCGACGGGAAATTAACGAGCAACGCCGCGATTCTTAGCTAAAGTGCTATGGGAGGAACAGCCTTGATCACGAGCAAATGTTCGAACAAGTGACTGCTCTCAGGAGCTTCTCCAAGGAATTTGTTCCACCAAAATCAAAATTTTGATATATTCACCGCCTGTCCCTGCATGTAATCGTCAAGTACCGAGGTCCCGGAACGCTAGCCAATTTGTGTCCTAGCGCGGACCACTCAACGCCAAACGCGTCCGGACGCGTCCCATCGCGAGAAGACATTCACCCCTCACCCTCTCAACCCACCCACCATGGACGACTACGCTTCCGAACTAACCGAGCGCTTCGAGCGCTGGTGTGATGTTAAAGACAATGCGCTCCCCCCCGAAATCATGAGCGAATTGCAGACCATGTTGGCCCTGTATGCAATATCACCGGAAGAGCTGGATTTCAAATGGCAGGCTTACGCCATGAAGATGGGCGGAGACGAGACAAAAATGGATTTGAAGTCTGCGAGAGATTTCAAGAAGAACATACAAGACACATTGGAGCGGGAGAGCAGAGGGAAGGCTCAGGCGAGGAACGATGCGAAGAGAGTTGCGCCGACACCGAGAGCCGGTGGAAAGGGTGCTGGGGATGTCTTCGACATGTATGGGCTTTTTAGAAAGGACTGGATGGTCAAAGGAGCTAATTTTACTCAGGCTAGACGGACTCGTGCCCAACACGCCCCATCCTAGCGCACGCAACGGCGTCAATGGCAGCACCGTCAAGCGCAAGTCCAACTTCGAGACTCCTGCGAGCAAGGCCAAAAAGAACAATGAGATGAGCTCCCCAGCTGGTGCCATCACACAAAAGGATGGTGGACCGTACGTTCTTCCTGGCGAATTGCGAAGAAGTGGCATGCTAACATCCTCTAGAGCCTTCGATTTCTCGTCCCGAAAAGGCGCTGGTGACATCACTGAGCAACTGAACGGCCAGATTGCACTCCCTGATCCCCCGGAAGAAGCCCCGGCCGAGACGAGGATCAAGCTAAAGGCAAATACGGACATGTCCAAGTTCTCATATAAGACCATGGCCATGAAACTCTCGGAAGCCTCTGAAGTGCTCGACGATCGGATCGATGAGTTTCGCCAGCTCATACAGGAACATCACGGACTGGAGGACAGTGCGTTCGGAAATCCCACGCAACAATCGCCGAGCGAGATCATTGCTGTGGGAAGAATTGCTTCAGACACCGGCGAAAGCAAACTCAACAACGCATCCCTCGTTCTCGAGGGCTCACGACGCTGGGGCTCAGGCCGGCGTATCCCCCTCGAAGTCGATGCTCTCCCATCCTACAACTTCTTCCCCGGCCAAATCGTCGCTCTGCGCGGCACAAACGCGTCCGGCGATTTCTTCACCGTCACAGAGACGCTCCCGCTCCCCCTCCTCAACCAACCCGCTACCAAGCCCGCCGACCTCGACACCTGCAACACCCGCTACCTTGACTCAGCGGAATCCGACCCAGAAAACCTGCGTCCCCTGACCGTCCTCATCGCCTCCGGCCCCTACACCACGGACCAAGCCCTCGACTTCTCCCCCCTCCACACCCTCCTCTCCACCGCCACCACCCTCTATGCCGACACCCTCATCCTCCACGGCCCCTTCCTCGACGCCGAGCACCCACTCCTCCGAACCGGAGACTTCGACTTACCCCCCAATCTGACCTCCCCCGACCGCGCGACCCTCGCCGACCTCTTCCGCCATCACATCTCCAACCCCCTCAACGCCTTCGCCCAGTCCCTCCCAACCTGCAACATCATCCTGATCCCCCACCTCCGCGACGCCCACCACCGCCACGCCGCCTTCCCACAAGACAAGTTCGCGAAAAAGGAACTCGGGCTCGCGAAGCAGGTGCACTGCGTCACGAACCCGATGACGCTGACCATGAACGAGGTCGTGCTGGGCACGTCGTCGCTTGACGTGCTCGACATGCTGCGCCGCGAGGAACTCATTGGCGGGCGGGCGCGCGGTGTCGCTGGGAACCTGTCTGAGCGGTCTGCGCGCAATGTTATCGAGCAGCGCGCGTTTTTGCCCGTGTGGCCGCCGACGGGGAGGGAGAGGATGGGGGCTGTGGTGGCGGTTGAGGAGAAGAAGGTTGTGAAGGGGGAGGAAGGGGAGGGGGATGTAGATGCAGGCCCGAGCCCATTTTTACCCCTGGGTACGATGCTGGACACGAGTTATCTCAAACTGGGCGAGATGCTGAATGTGCGGCCCGATGTGCTGATCACGCCGAGCGTGTTGGCGCCGTGTGTAAAGGTGCGTACACCCACTTCCTTTTGTCTCGTCCGTTTGCGGCCCGATACTAATTTCCCATCTGTGTAAAGGTCGTCGAGTCTGTCTTGGTCATCAATCCGGGCATGTTAAGTAAAAAGAGAGCTGCGGGCACGTATGCGCGCATGATTGTCAATCCGGCGACGGTTTCGGATGAGGAGAGGGAGAAGGGAGTCGCTGTTGCTCATAAGCTATGGGAGCGGGCGAGAGTGGATATTGTGAAGATCTAAGACGGACGTATCAGTTGTTATGCTGCATTGGGACATGGCGTCTGGCGATGGGATTGGGGGCTTGGATGGCGTGTAATGACCGCTGCTCATGAAATGAAGTGTCACCGGCCTTTGCTGCCGAACAAATTTGGTGCATTTTCCTCTGCCTTGTCATAGTTGGTGCTGGAAATGATGGCCTGTGTGGGTTTCATGTAACCAGGGTAATGTGGCAAGCCGTGAATTCAGTAATCGATTTTGTATCGAGCCCTACACCATTCCTCCGAGTGTGGAATGAGATAGACCCAGGAAAATAAGAGCCCCGCAATGCAGACCCGTCACGCTCTTCATCCTCGTGGTGAAATCCGTCCGTGATGTCCGTTCATCGCTCGTGCATCCACCACACTCCTTCACGCCGCACCATGTAATTTGGGTTTTTATCGGTGCTAAAAGGCTTATTAGTGATTGTTTCCATTTCAGAATGCGAGCGATCGTAGACAGGGTTCGGATTCGGGCTAGGCTGGTAAAGCTGGAATGGTGCTCGCATACCTTGAGGAAACCAATGTCGGTGCTCTTCTCGCGGAAGCATTGACGGCAGATGTTGCTAGTATCCTGTAAGCCATTGTCCTGGAATCATCGAGTTCCTGGGTATTTCCTTACAGTCCGTATTTGCGGATCAGACCGGCCCTGTGGGTGCAGACACGGCTAGAATTCAGTCGTCAGCCCTTCGTTCTTCATTCCAAGTCCTCGAGCATATCATCGTGGTATTTGCTCGTAACTATCGCGAGATAAAGTGCGTGGAGGATGCAGGGCGTATGGAGGGACGTACCAGCCGCGGGCTCCCTTGCCGTAACCGCGGGGGCGCGAGTACTATATTTTGTCAGTTTTCAAGTCGCGAAGAGATGGTGTCGAGCTTCGCATACCCAGACGCTCTCGTGAGACATGTTTGCGATGTGGTGAGGTGTTGAGTCGCTGCTGCGGTATCCATTAGCCAAGTTCCCCGATCAGCCTCCCATTGGCTTTAGACAGCGGTATCGAGTACCGAGAGAGGCGTACAGGCTTGCGTTCTCGAGGGCGAGGGTATCGGCGTGTGTCGTCAGGCGTTGTCGTTCACGATGTTCGGTGCTGGCGAGATTCGGGTTTGTGGGCGGCGGAGGAACTTCGGGTCAAGGCACTAAGCGAGTTTTTGCAAAAATGCAAGGGTCCCCAACCCGAACTTTGCAAACTGCCTAAATAGGCAGTTTGCTTCCAGCCCGCGTACAAATACAGTTGAGATACCAACCTGCCGGCGCCTTGTATCTTATTGATTTACGCAATAAAGGCTCGAGTCGCAGAGTTGGAAGATGTAAACTGTTGATGAGCACTAGAAGGGACGAAAGTAGCCCACTTCTACACGCCTTTTCTCCCTGTACACATTGCTTGGACATTCGCACAGCGGTTCCGGATGACAGCGACCTTGTTACATTATCCAACCTTCACATTCCAGAAAAGATCAATCCCTTTATCCAAATTTTGAGTTTACAAACATTGTCAATTAATTAGGTACATAGAAATGCTCCAAACTTGGATGCGTTTGGCTAGGTCATAAGGATGGTCGAGAAGCCGTAACGCTGGCCTAGATTATGTAATATTCAGACTCCACAGCAATGCATAAGAAACTGATCGTCACCCCAGATCTATGCTGCTGGGCTCATATCCTGGCTTATCCCTGCACCAAGCACACCTCGCCTCTTCCTGCGCGAAGTTGTGTTGGTCACGAGGTCACTCTTGCCACTTCCGACCTCTGTACCCGACACGCATTGAATGTTTGTAGGCTTCTTGACGCTTCGAGAATTGTAACTGTAGGCACCGGGCTGGTTAGAGACAGCTGTCATGGCGAGTTTGCTGCCACCATTGTTGAGCCAAAGGGACATGGTCTTGGAGTCGCCGTTGACAATGTTGGAGTGGCAGTTGACGGTAATAGTACCCGACTGCGAGTTTACCCACGTATAGGTATCAACAAACACCTCGTCTTTAGCAGATTTGCTGACTTTGACCGTAACATTCGCTGTGCTCGACTTGGTAGTGTCACTCTTGAGGCTGATTTTGACCTGGAAGGTGACATTCCCATCAAGGCTAGGGGCAACAATAGTAGCCTTGGCCTGCGAAGGATTCGTGATGCTGACCGACGGTTGCGAAGGCGAGGTTTGCGTCCAGGCAAAGACAAGATCAGACGAAGGGATACCTTGAGCAGTGTTGGCAGCAGATAAAATGACCTGGGCACCAGTGCGTTGTGTATTGGCAATGGGGGCAACAGAGGCACTTGGTGCCGCACTTGGCGTACTGGTGGGTGTACTGCCAGGAATGTCGTCGGGGCTGCAAGACTTGGATGGTGCTGGAGGTGCGTCGCCTGGGAATGGAGATAAGGGGCCATATTGTTTGCCGTCAAGGAAGTCGCCTTGGACCAGACCACGGATATCCTTGAAAACGAACGGTGGAGGCACAGTGCCCGGAACATCAACCTCGGGCTGGATCCACTCCGTCACAGGCTGTACGTATTGACCAGCTTGAATGCCATTCTTGGTCTCGATGACATCGTTGTTGGTTGTGATGCGGTACTCGCGCGTATAGGTAGACTGTGATTGTGTGTTTGTGCGGAACTCCCACTTGCAACGTGCATCCGCGGTGAGAGGTTTGGGCGTGGCAGTGCCGATCAGACGGTAGGATTCTTCACCAGTGCAAGGGTCCACATCGATAGCATTAATCGAAACCCGGGCGTTATTGCAGCTCGATAGGTATCCAATGAACTATTATTCGTTAGTGAGATGTCATAACGAGCACTGAAGAGCGGGCACTTACACGGGCGTCCGCCAGCTCAACGTTGGCATTGCTGTCAAATATACCAATGATAGCATCCTCCATTCGGATATAGTTGGGGACGTCGCTGGAGGCAGACGTGGTGATCTGCACACTGGTGGCTGTGATTGCGTATGCGAGGATTTCTCCGTCAATCTTGATGCCGGAGTACTCGATAAAGTCGCCCGCCATGAGTGGGGCCATTACCAGGGGGTCTCCCACGGTGGTGGACGTGCCTGAGGGTCGGTTGTTGGTCGGGCATTTGGCATCATTGCTGCTTCGGGGAATACACATGGGAAACCCAGAAAAAGCAGTGATGCTGGGGTTCTCTGCATCCGCAGTGAAGAGCTTGGCTTTGCTATTGCCCACCGAGTAGACTCCATCGGGATCATTGATTCTGACTTTGGGGCCGCCTTTGATCTGGAGGCTTCCATCCGCGAAGTTGACCGTTTCAATGTAGCCCATGCTGCTCTGGAGAAGAAACTGGCTCAGGGAGATCTGTGCTGCAATCGCTTTATTGCCAACCATGTTGCCCGTCACTGCAACTTCGTACCCCAGAACACCTGCTGCGCACATGTCCCTGAATGGGACCCATGTTGCAGGGAACTGGGCGATCAAGTTGGATGGCACTTGAATATCGAATCCATTGACGGATATGCTGCCACCAGAGTTGTACTTGGTGCTGTCACTGGGAGTGCAGCTGTACACCATGTCAGCGTTCAAGATTGGAGGTAGTCGGGTTAAAGTAAGACTTACCTGTCGAGTCCACCTTGTACAGCAAAGGGTGCGATGTCTGCTGCGAGCACAGCAGCGCCGAATGAGAGGACCGAAGCGATATGCGCGAGACGAGGCATCTTGAAGATTTCGTTTGGATATCGAAGGGTGGGACGGATTGATGAAGAGGGCGAGGTCAACTATATATGTGAACACTTGAAAGCTCACCAAGCAGGGTTCTCGCCTCGGCCATGTATTTTGGGCTCTACACCTTCCTCGCAACAGGGCATGTGCATACTCGCCCCGTGGGCCTCCGTCCAGAAGCACTCGATTCGGCAATGGCCAGACCAACGCGAGAATTGTAGTTGGTCTCGAAGCTGGGCGACCTCGGTACAGGGAACTCCTTGGTGCCGCGGCGAAGGGCGTCCGGGGTGTGCCACCGCCATCAATACTTCCAAGAGCTTTCAAACTTTTTACCGAGTACCTTAAATCCAAAAGCGGGAGATGGACGGACAACTGGAATCCCGTGGCCTTTGAGGCTGAGACGAATACGGAATAAACAGCGTCAGTGCTAGCGACCTGAAGCAGCTAAGCTTCCTCGCAACGTGAGCTTGACAGCCAACGCACCACTCCACCACATGGATACCGAGCCTGGGAACGGGCCTCCTCGCACGAATCGCGCAGGTCCTTGCGTTCCAGCCACGGCTGGAATTTGCGGAGGAGGACCTCGTATCTAGTCCATGTCCATGGTTGATGCCATGGTGCTCTGGATCAACACGGATATCAAGATCCTTAGAGCTGATGGGCCTTTTTAGTCGAAGTCGGCGAATATGAAAGGGAGCTTTTGAGGAAAGTTCCGCGCAGGGCAAAGCAGGAACCCGAACAAGGATGCAGGAACGAAGAAAGAACAGCGCAGATCGAGACAGCTCGACGAAGGAATCAGACCGATCAGTGAGAACAGCTGACCGGAGCACAGCTCGCCCCCGCATCAGCTGGTGGGTGTGGAGGCGTGGAAATGCAATGCGTACAATATGCAGGTAAGCCTATTTTTACGCAGCCGCGGGTCCTGAGGCTCTGGAAAAGCCATCAGGGAAAGCGAGGAGGATTGTGGCTTGACTAAGACAACGACATGGTCCAGTAGGAGCTTGGACTAAAGGCATTTGAGCGAATGAAATCACTTTAAGTTTTGGTATCCTGCGACGATTGTTCCAGAGCACGACGAGCCGAGTGGCTTGCTGAAGCATAGTCGGGCTGGCTTGGCAATCGAGGTCACGGTGTCATGTCTGTGCAGGGGGGATTGCCATGGAGTCGTCAGGTTCGGCAAGTGCGAGGCGTGGGCCGTTCCGTTGGTGTGCTCGGCGAGCGTTGACGCGAATAAAAGAGCGCGAGGAGCGTCGTCGACAAAGAGCGGGCAGGGTGGCACACAAGGTAGGGTGGCGGTGGTGTGCTCTTGCCCCCGGAAATGTGAACAGCCGCATGTGGCGGCGCCCGCGACTTGATTGGCGTTAATCGGGGCTGATTGGCTGTAGCTGTCACACCCATCTCGTTCCGGTCACTCTTGGCAATCCTCTTCCTCTCCGCTGACGCCGACGAGTCCCTCCGAGCACGGCAACATGGCGTCGTGGACACGAGAAGCCTCCGCACTTGCTTCCGCGCCTGCTTCCGCCCAAGCATACGAGCAGTCGGGCCTGAATCCTTCATCTTGACCCAAGCCCGCGGATATTCGACGTCCACTAGCATGGATGCCTAAATCACCAATAGTCTGACTCGAATTTGCTTCTTCTGCCGTCTTTCTGAATCAAAGTGTGCAAACCGGTCGCCAAAGCAAAGCCAGAAATTCGCTTGTTCCACGCTTCGAGGCGCTCTTGGTACGCAGCCAAGAAGAAGCTTCGCAGTCTTGCCGATGCTTGGACGGTCCACGACACCTCAACACCTATTTGGAAAAGCCTCCGCCTACCTCCTGACCTCCTTGCGAAGGAATCCGTAGACTAGTATAGCAGCTTGGCAGGCCGGCCGATCTCCCGTACTTTGGAACGCAAACTCCGCTCTAGTTGGAGCTAGGAAGGTAATTCCCATGCATCCAACTTCTTGGAGTGAATTCAATAACATAGCAACAACTTGGCAGCATTGGTCGACCTGTCTGTCCGTGCCAAGTGCACTCAAATAGACTTACCTGCATACTTTTCTGATGTTTACACTATACACGGCTTCCACTCCTTCCACGAAGATAGGAAGGTTGCACCGTCTATAGCCAAGAAGCGGCCTCGGAGCCGCTGTTCGCATGTTCCTCTTGCAGACAGGGTGACAGTCGAACAAGGGCCCCTCGAAACGCCCCAGAGCATTGGCAATCACATCACAGACCGTCGCCGGGAATAAGGGGCGAGACTGGTAGCGGCTCGCCCAAGTTTGGGTCGGTGGACTGGATCAATTCTCGTTGCGACGATGATTTTGGACGCGTATGTAGCGAGATGAGAGTGGTACAGGTACAACTCCACTTTGAGCTGGCTGCTGATTGTTGGCGTTTTCGTCCGGCCAGCCGGACGTAGGCGAGCATGTTTGTGGATGTGAGGCGTTTCGCGTACGTGTGACAGGAGCAGTGGGCGTAGCGTAGTGCAGCGACTTGCTTACATGCTCCGTAGAAGGGTCGTCGCTTGAATGTTGAACAATTTAAATGTGTATCAATGGTTACCGTATCCGAACGACTCATTGACTCCCTTTGACCTTGAAAATCCCGTCTCCACAATCTTCCACCCATTTCCCTTTCAAGTGCTCGGGCTCCCAAAGCAGCGTAATGCCTTTCATACATTCGTCAACCACCGTTTCGTCCACAATCTTGCAACCGAGCTTTTGATAGAGAGGGAGACCGGCTTCGCTCGCTTCCAGCATCATCGGGATGTTCTCGTCTGCAGCTAGACCCTGGCTGAACTGGATGAATTTTCCTCCTACGCCTTTGCGTTGGTGTCGCGGCGACACGGCGAGCACTGCGACGTGCCATACTGGTTCTATTAAGTTGACAAAATCGTGCGCATTACAATATTCGATCCATTTATTGATTCGTTGAGCATCAGAAGCACGGTCCATGACCTTCTTTTCGTAGAAAATCTCCCAGGACAAGAGATATCGCTCCAACTCTAAAGCTGCGTCAGTATCCACGACAACCTGGCCAAGTCATCACGAGCACTTACTTTTGAACCAGGAGTCATTGTTCCATTTTTGTGCATTCTCGTCGTTCCCGCCATGCCGCTCCAAGAACGCGAATCCTGCAACTTCAGATCGCCCCTTCCAATTAGCATCGGACTCTTCCGTTACCATGACAAAGCCATGGCAATCACTTCTGGCAAGGCGGAGGCGCAAGCGCAGGACTTGTTGTCTGCGCACGTCATCTGGATAGAGGTGCTGTCGCGGTTGCATGTACTGGTAGACACTGTCATCCCAAAAGGCTGCGTGTGTAATGGCGGCCACTTCAGGGAGATCAGCGCGCGTTATTGGCCTGATGAACATGCTGAGAGCTCTTCGACGCCAACATAGATTGTTGCAGCTTGCGCAGATGTAAAGGTCTTCCAAGGTTGTATTTCGCCCCCAAACCTCCGAATGAGTCATCCATCGGATTCGGAAGGGCCGAAGTCGATTGCTGCTGCCCGATAGTACCTTGTCCAAATGCGGAATGGTGATCTTTCTAGGTATGGGTATCGTAATATTATTCAGCTTTATCCAAGCCCGGCTCGGTCGGTTTTCATGGCAAAGTATTACCCGCTAATCATTCAGAGTAGTCCCGAACAACTTGTGGTAGCGATGGTATTTCCCATCCGCCGACTTGTGACCGTATTCAACGATACAACAATCGAATGGCCGGTTCTCAAGCCTATCGTCTCCACTATCCAGTGGAAGTGCATCCCCAACGGATTCTTTCAGCGCGACTAAATTGCCACAAAGATTGGACATCTTCATTTTGAGTCTCAAGAGCCGATTGGCGTCGGAAAGACTGTATCTGTTAGTCTGGTCTTTGGTTCGCCCATCGCAATTCTTACTCAGCAGCCTTCATCTTAAGTAGAAACTCTGCGTCATCATTGCTGACAATGACGCGTATCCTCGAAGGTTGCTGGCCAGCGGAAGCCGTAGCGTCTTCCATGAGTAGAACAAACCCCCATTCCCAGGATGAGCGCGTATACACATCAAGAGGATTCCACGTAGGGTCTATCATAGAGTGGGCGAAGTCCTCGAGCTTCGGGGGATAAAAGTCCACAACTCGTCCTCGGATTCGATACTTGGTGTTGATGAAGGGAAGCTTCATAGCATCTCCATTCATGGTGTTTGTGTTCAGGTGTGAGTTATCCTGAACTTCGGCGAGAGTGGACAATTTGATCTCAGGATCGCGAGCACGCACTACGAGCGATCAATACAGTGCTGTGCGGGTCGGCCAGGACAGCGACAGGACTCACCATCAGGGTTAACGCCGCTTCGAGCTACTTCTGCCTCTTCTGCCTCCTTCTGCTCTAGTTCCCTCTGTAGCCTCTGCATTTGTTTCTTCTCCTCTCTCTTTTTCGCAGCGGCCTTGGCCGACGGCTTCTTCGGCTCATTTTTTATGAACTTCGCATTCTGCTGCCTCTCATAGTCTGCTTTACGTTTTTGGATCTCGGAGATGGCACTCTGTTGCAACAATCTGCGGATGTCGTTCTGATTCGGATGAAGTCTGTCCTCATGTAGAGCGCCCTCGAGCTTGTTCATGTTCGAGAGTTTGAGATGTACATTCCTCAAAAAGATAAAATCCCCGACTGACACGTTGTCATTGGTCCACTGCGCATTGACGCCGTAAAGGCGTACAGCCAGTGTCATCTGTCCATAAGGTCCTTGCCATCTCGACTGCATACCGTCCTCGAGGTTTGGTTCTTCGTGCCAAAAGAGGTGGTGATTGGTAGTGTAGTCGGTGACATGAATATCAGTGCAGGACTGATTTTCGCTCCATATTTTGACGACCTGTGCATTGATGTCGTGAAACACGTTGATGCCCAGGTCTTTGATAAGTGCGAGCCTAGTTGGTTTGCTTGGTGTGGATTGGGAAGGCTGCTGCTTGAGCTGTTTAGACCTCACAGCAGAGCGCATTCTTCGGTCCAAAACTACCTTCAATTCGCTTTCTTTGGGCAACACAGCTTCGCGATTCGAAGTGTGCGGCAGGCTCGAAAGCCCTGATAAGGAAGGGGCATATCCTTTTTGGACAATGGGCACTGATGCCGATTTGAAGATGAAGAGGTCTGTCTTGAGTTCCCAGTTCGATGTGGCAGTCATCTTGTCGTTCCACTCTGAAGCTTTGGCGTGTCTGACAAACACGATGTCGCCCACCTCGGGCTCGTCTGGAAAGTCCTCAGGCCAGCAGAAATACCGCAGTGTGATGGCGGAGTCAGAAGCATCATCGAACTCGTCCTGCACCACGACCTCGAGGTTGCTGTGCGTTCCCTTGGTTGCGCGGATGCCCTTGGTCGACACGACGATTCCGGCGAAGCTAACCCCGTCGGGCCTAGACCGGATTTCTCGAATGAAGGTGAAGTTGGGGGGTAATTCTGCCATTGCCACAAATACTGGAGGGTAAAGATGGGAAAGCGAGCGGGTGTTCGGGGTCGCGCAGGCTGCAGGTCTCAACGGTGACCTATGACGGCGCCGACATTGGTGAGGGAGCGACGCGTCTGGTGGTGGTTTGCCAGTGAGAGAGGCGCGAAGCCGCTTGGCGCGCTAGTCGAGAGGGGCTTAGACCGGGGTCACTCGTCTTTCCTGTCGCCTTTTCAAACCCCACGACGCTGCAACAAAACACCCCTCCCTCCACCACCAGGCCTGCTCTCTTCCCCCCACACCACTTATCTACAGCGACAACATGGCCGACCGCTACATCCCAGAGCATCGCCGGACCACCTTCAAGGCCAAGAGCGCTTTCAAGCCCGACGAGCTTCGTCGCCGCCGTGAGGAGCAGCAGGTTGAGATTCGACGAGCAAAGCGCGAAGAGAACCTCGCAAAGCGACGTGGCATCGCCGGTCGAGACCAGCCCGGCGCCGGCCTCGGAGCTGCTCCCGACAGCGACGATGAGGGTGGCAACATCGAGAGCCAGGTGAGCTGCCCCTCTGTTTACCTTTATCCTGATCCGCACGAGCCACCCCTGTGAACCTGTGCTCCAACCATGCGAATCGTTAATAAAGCCCTTGCTAACCCGCTGTGCGCAGTTGAACGAGGAGCTCCCTCAGATGGTCAAAGGCGTCTTCTCCGAACAGATCGACGAGCAAATTCAGGCTACGACCAAGTTCCGCAAGCTCCTCTCCAAGGAGCGCAACCCGCCCATCGAGCGAGTGATTGAGACTGGTGTTGTGAGCCGCTTTGTTGAGTTCCTCCGATCCCCACATACTCTAGTGCAGTTCGAGGCAGCCTGGGCTCTTACCAACATCGCTTCTGGCTCTGCCCAACAGACCCAGGTCGTCATCGAGGCAGGTGCCGTGCCCATCTTCGTCGAGCTCCTCAGCAGCCATGAGCCGGATGTGCGAGAGCAAGCCGTATGGGCGCTTGGAAACATTGCCGGCGACAGCCCCGCGTGCCGCGACTTTGTCCTCCAGGCCGGTGCTCTTCGACCGCTCTTGGCTCTTCTTGGTGACAGCCGCAAGTTGAGCATGCTCAGGAACGCCACCTGGACTCTCAGCAACTTTTGTCGGGGCAAGACCCCCCAGCCCGACTGGCAGACTGTAAGTCATAATTTCCTTGGAGCGCATCAGACCCGTTTTAACCCTCGCTGACAACAGCAGATTCAACCTGCTCTGCCCGTTCTCTCCAAGCTCGTGTACTCTCTCGACGATGAAGTCCTCATTGATGCCTGCTGGGCAATCTCGTATCTCTCGGACGGTTCCAACGACAAAATCCAAGCCGTCATCGAGGCTGGAATTCCGCGTCGTCTCGTCGAGCTGCTGATGCACGCCTCCACCTCCGTTCAGACCCCAGCCTTGCGATCCGTTGGAAACATCGTCACTGGGGATGATGTGCAGACCCAGGTCATCATCAACTGCGGCGCACTCCCGGCACTGCTATCTCTGTTGAGCTCCACCAAGGATGGCATCCGTAAAGAGGCATGCTGGACCATTTCGAACATCACGGCCGGAAACTCGACGCAAATCCAAGCAGTTATTGATGCCAACATCATGCCACCTCTTGTTCATCTTCTCCAGAATGGTGACTTCAAGACCCGGAAAGAGGCTTGCTGGGCCATATCCAATGCCACCAGCGGAGGTCTGCAGAAGCCAGCTCAGATCCGATATCTTGTCGCGAACGGCTGCATCAAGCCTTTGTGTGATTTGCTGGCTTGCCCTGACAATAAGATCATCCAGGTCGCTCTTGATGGGCTGGAGAACATCCTCAAGGTGGGTGAGATGGACAAGGAGTCCAACGCCGATGGATCCGCTGGCGATGCCATCAACAAATATGCCCTCTTCATTGAGGAGGTTGGTGGCATGGAGAAGATCCATGACTGCCAAAACAATGCCAACGAGGAGATCTATATGAAGGCTTACAACATCATCGAGAAATACTTCTCTGACGATGAAGGCGACGCCGAGAACATGGGCGAGAACAACCCTCAGATCAGCCAGGATGGCCACTTCGGCTTTGGCGCTCAGCAGCCCCAGCAGAACTTCAACTTTGCCAACGGAGGCGACTCGATGGACATGTGAGCGGGCCAATCACCATTGCTCGTCATATATCCATTCATATTCATCCACCGCACCCTTGGACAGGTTGGCGCTACTTCATCTCACGACTGGTAGGGGTGAATTCAGCTGTAGCCACAGAAGCTGGCCTCTACAACTTGTAACACACAAGTTTAATGCTTTTCCCCAAGGTCTTCCCTCCCCGAGAAGTGTACACCAAACCCCTGCGTTACCAGCCCTCCAAGCACGTACTGAAAGCAAACCCACCCGGTCGACCCCCTTTATGATTTTCATGCTAGCATCGTAAGATACACCGTCTTGTAACCCCCATCTGTTAAATCCGCATCATATCCCCGGCGTTCTGAGTTTGGCTTCTGCGTCATCCACTCGTGTTCTTAAAGGCCAATGGAACGGACACGAACGGCTGACGGCAGGAGGTTCAATGGCTTATGGCTAGGAGGGTGGTCAAGGGCGGCGGATGAAGTCTTCCAACCAACCTGTCGAGAAGGCCGTTGCCAATCTCTCTCCAGGTAGCAAAATTCCAGTCATTTAAATCCAATGTGCACACAGTGACCCAGATGGTGAACACATAGGCTGTCAGGTGGACTATAGCAACCGTCATGATGGCCCATGCCGGGTCTCTCTCTTGGCGACGCGAGCCCCGCGACGTGGCGGGCCAACCCACGCTACGTGTGGGGTATCACCAACTCCCCTTGTCACTCCCACCGTGCAGACAATGTCGACGCGGGAATGAGCGGCGACGGCGGCGGCAGCAGCAGCAGCAGCAGCAGCAGCAGCAGCAGCAGCAGTGTATAGGAATACTGTCGTGTCACTACGCCGATGATAGTTGCACCTTTCGTGCTTCAAATGGCGCAATCTCACCGCCTCGCATCCACGCAAGCCATCGTCACTCCAACCTGAAACGCAACTCTGGAGCAATCTGCCTTTCTTTTTTCCTTGAAAAACTTTTCGCTACACAGACGTGCGGCGGACATTACCGACATGTGCAGATTCATGGTGAGCTCACTTTGCAGCCGCACGTCAAGCGCATCTCTGACTCCGTCAGGTATACAAGGGCAAGGACGAGATACTGCTCTCTGAACTCATCCTTAGCCCCAGTCATTCGATCCTCACTCAATCCTTCGACTCCCGCCTTCGTCTGGTGCGTGACCACCACGGTGCCGCAAACACACGTTGCTCACAGCAGTAGGACCGGCGGCGCCCGCATAATGGCGATGGCTTCGGAATTGGCTATTACACATCACCCATCCTTGGCCCTGAGCCCTGCGTCTTTACGTCCACTATCCCCGCTTGGAATTGCATAAACCTCTCGCGCATCGCTTCGAAGACTACCTCATCGCTCATATTCGCACATGTACGTGCTACAACCGAAGGCAACTTGAGCGATTCCAATTGCCACCCCTTCCTTTACAAAAGCCTCATGTTCATGCACAACGGCGGCATTGGCTGTTGGAAACAGATCAAGCGAAGGTTAGCCATGAGCCTGAACGAGCAATGGTTCACTCTCGTCCAAGGCTCGACTGATAGCGAATGGGCATTTGCATTGTTCCTCGATTGTCTCGACAGAGCCGGATATCACCCCGACAAGGTGCTTGAGAAGGGTGGCTTCGGACATACAATACTTAGGAAGGCCATCTTGAAAACGATCGAGAGGATCAACACATTCATCAAAGAGGTGGTGGGCGAGGATGGGACTGGAAGCGAGGATAGTAGGAGCTTGTTAAACTTTGCCGTCACTGACGGAGACAATGTGGTGTGCACGAGATATGTTAGTTCCAAGACGGATGAGGCGGCGAGCCTCTTCTTTTCCAGCGGCACCAGCTGGCAAGAGAGCAAGAGCGGCCTCAGAGAGGGCGACGCCACAACGACGGAGCCTGGACAAAAGGACTACGTCATGGAACGCAGGGATAAAGGTTCCAATATCGTGCTTGTCGCGAGCGAGCCGTTGACTTTTGAGCGAGGTATGTACTAACAACGCCGTCTTGACATGTGTTTATTAACGTCGATGACAGATAACTGGGTAACTGTCCCAACGAACTCGACTCTAACCATCTACAAGCAGACCGTTATGATTCATCCCATAATCGACGAGTTCTACTCAAACGACCCTGCACATGCACGCTCTGCTGGGTTTGCGCAGGCCAAAGGCCAGACCATCACTGGGCGGGACAAAAGAGTCTTAAGCCAGCCCGTCACAGCGACTGCGAGTGGAGATGCAACGCCGCACGGAAACGAAAGCGAGATGCTTAATGAGGCAGTTCGAAGAATGAGGCAGTAATGATACATAGTCACGGCCCGTGATTCGGTATGCACCACTTCATTTTTGAAAGCTAGAATAATACACCTATTTCCAGCGATTGTATCATAAAAAGCGTCTTTCCTGGGCTTCGCTATCTAACTCAGATATAAATTCGAGTCCATGTGTGCACACCCCAACAAGTCCATCTGTTCCCACGATCAACAAGCCACAATAAGGTTGTCCAGCTGATTCGGTCCAATCACGACCATTTCGATCGTGCGCAGTAACAAAGTGGCTCCTGCGACCGCGAATCAAAGGCTCGCACTAGGGCTAAAGAGGAAAACGATTCCTTAATCAACAACGTCCAACAAATGCTTACCGTCTCCGCCTCTTAGCATTGTCCGTACAGCGCATACGCTGCGAGATCGCAATCAAATTCAAGCATTTGACGTGCCATTGCGGTTTGCACACGTTTCGACCTCGTGCCCATGAGTCAAGATTGTCGACATGTTTCAATCTTGGTCGCGCTATTGCGTGATTAGGCGTGCTCGCGCGAAATGTAGCTCATTGTTCCTTCAACGCTTCCTTTCAGGTACCTTGGAAAATTCAATTCTGCAGCGTCAAGAACATCTGCTTGCTTTCCCTTTCAACCAGCTCCGAGCACTCGAAGGAACGGCGATCAATCAGTCTCCACGGCTGCCCCACGTTCTAGACTCTCCATCGGCAACTAGCCGGCCGCGCGAGTACGAAGGAGTGCTCACACCTGAAGCTGTGCGACCTCTTCGCTACCTCGAGAGACTTCCAGCGTGATTTTACATCTGACCTCGGCATTGACCATGGCACCCGGACTAAACCTTTCGCTCCTTGTCAGGGAGTCCGAAGACCACCACTCCTCAACACTCTCAACGACTTTGGGAAAGACTGAACCCACCACGATCTCGGCCGGCACGACTGTCTTGGTCCCCTCTTTAGTTACCGAAGACTTTGATCTCCTCCGATTTGAAGCAGCAGCCCAAGGCCAGCTGGACACTTCTGAGTCGAAGACCGGCAAAGATGGCGACATCAAGCGAGGCACTGCTCCCGAATTATCCTCGCTTCTGATTTCTTCTCCATACAACAATGCAGGACATTACCTTGATCTCAAAGACCTCGACACGCCAAACCTAATCTTTGCGAAAGCTCTCACAGCCCTGAAGCCCGTCCGTGCAGACTATGCCACGGCACCATATCTCGATGCTCTGGACTTTTCAGTAGTCCTCGAGCTCATCAGAAAGCTAGCAAAGGAGGAAAACTACGAGTGGAAGGAGCAGACATTCTATGTTGTCATCTTCAGGTCTCAGCTGAAGGAGGACTCCGACCGAGAGCTTCTATACACACTCGACTACGAGAGTCACCGCGAAGCCTGCGAGTCTGGCGGATTGCTCAAGTACTGGTTCGGAGCTGTGGATTCTGAACGCCGGAACTTGGCGACTTGTATGAAAAATCCAACCTATCGTCCCATGGACTATCGCTGACCAGCGTGATTAGGCTTCTGGCGCTCGCGAGAGGATGCTCGTTTGGGTGGTCTCGGACCGTGGCACAAGAAAGCCCGAGCCGCTGGCCGCGAACTTTACGAGTCCATCATCTTCTCCACACATCGATTCACGGTCCTGGACGGAGCTCAAGATCTCAAGTTTGAGAAGTGGGAGTGAGAACATTTGGCTAATCTTACGAGGCCCACGGGGAAATGCATGCATGCATCAGCTAGCGAGTCCCTACGTTGTTCCTTCTCGAGGCAAATAGCCCGATCAATGCTGGCGTAATTAATCATTCAGTGGCGGCATTCACTGCTCTTGGAGCGTGCTTTACGTTTGCATTATTCCCAAAGAAAAGGCACGCATTCAGAGGAGGCTCGGTCAGAAAAAAAACTTCAGCATCACATATACCAGCTACAGTGTGGGCATTTTAGATTTTATCAGTCATTGCGCGGAACTCCTTCACGTAGTGGATTTCATTCAGAAGGCACACTTCCTCGTGTCTGGCTCCTTTTTCTTTCCTTCTACAGTATCTAGCGAACCAGCAATATATAGAAAGTAGAAACTTTACACGACCGTTATTGAATTCTTGCCATTTGTAGCAGACCCCAGTGATAGCGCAGTCGACGCAAGAGTCTGGATGGTTGGCATATGCAAGGAGCAGGAAATGATACTCCACTAGGATTTGGCTAACCCGCGAGCTTTCTGCTATCAGCCGGTTTGCTTGTCTATGAATGTGACTTTGAATTTCTGCCCAGAGTACTCGAGACTGGTCAAAGTCCACCTGAAGCGGCGGATGACTTTGTACTATCACGTTGTGGAAGAGTTGGATCATCGCAAGTTTCATTTTCGTTTAACTTGTTCGTACTAAACAGTCCACTTGTAGTCTATCCGTATACTGGCTCTGAAATAGGAGACGGGCCAAGAGTGACGGTGAGTTTGACATCAGCGGGCGGCGCTTGAGGCGTGCACGGGCCATGGGCGGCACCCATCAACGCGTCGTCTTTTTGGGCTCCCCACCCAAACAACACACCACGACTTTTTGTCGCGCGTGCCTTCGCGACCAATTCTATCCTCGACACGCTTGCTGCTTACTCGCCCATCATGAGCGCGACCGTCGTGTCCTCTCAACCCGCCGACATAAGCTCCTCCGCGCCCCGGCGCAAGTCTGGACGCGTATCCAAGAAGCCCGAGCCATTCGCACCCGCGCCCAGCCCCGCGAGCAATGGGAAGCGCAAACGCAATTTGGAGACGAACGGCGATGTCGACATGGACGAGCCCTCGGACGAGCAGGAAGAGTCGGAGAGCAGCGAGGGTGAACCCGACGAGGAGGAGCTCAGGGAGCGCCGACGGAAGAAGAAGAACACCACCAAGCCCAAGGGATCCGCGAAGAAACCGGCAGCAAAGAAGCCCAAGACGAACGGCGAATCCGTGACTCTCGCCATCCGCCCTGCGACAGCCAAACCCAAGCGACCACGGAAGGCGCCCATTCGCAAGAGCGCGTTTGCCGATGAGAACGCCGACGGACTATATGGTAAGCGGATACATTTCTTCGAGATCCGAAGCAGACATGCTTAGTATCTTCCAGCCGAGATATTTCGTGGCAGCCGGCTCGACGATGTGGCTGCTCAGTGGATCACCAGCTTCCGTGAGCACGAAGCCAACGCGGTAGCCGAGATTGTCAATTTCGTCCTGAGGAGTGCTGGCTGCGACATCAAGATCGACCAGAATGACATCGACGACCCGGACAACGCGCCGAACAAGCTGGGAGAAATACAGGACGACTACCAGGCCGTAAGTGGCAGCCATGATAAGCATCGTGGGCCTCGCGCGTGCTGACAATCCAAAGCAAAACGTGTCCGAATACCCCCTCATCGCCAAACGCGGCGGCGGCACTTTCAAAAGCGCGCTGCACGGCTTCTTCATCTCCCTGATCCAGACCGTCGCACAAACCGGACTACTGTATGAGAATACCGAGCTCATCGAGAACATCCAAGTATGGATTAGCACCATGTCCTCGGCTCCCAATCGTCCCTTCCGACATACTAGCACCGTTGTGTCACTGGCCATAACCAGCGCGCTGTCACGCGTTGCGCGAGACATTGTGGAGAATTCGGCAAAAAAGATTCGCCAGAGCGAAACAGAGTCGAAAAAGGCGCGCGTCAACAAGGGGCGTGTCTCAGCTGTCAACAAAGAAGTGGAGGAGCTGAACAAGAAGCTCGAGCTCGTAAACGCTTCGATCAGTGACTGGTTCGACACTGTCTTCGTTCACCGATACCGGGATGTGGACCCAAAGATAAGGGTGGATTGCGTAGAAGCTTTGGCCGACTGGGTCATCACCTACCCCGACAATTTCTTCGACGGAAGCCACTTGCGATATCTCGGCTGGGTGCTTTCTGATACGCACGCAGCAGTGCGACTAGAGGTGATCAAGCAGTTGCACAAGTTGTTTGGAGACCAAGAGAAGCTCGCCGGCTTGAAAACCTTCACCGAGCGTTTCCGACCGCGTATTGTCGAAATGGCGACTCGTGACGCCGATTCCAATGTCAGAGCTGCAGCAGTAGACCTTCTGGATGTCCTGAGAGAAGCCGGTTTCCTTGAGCCCGACGACATTGACTCTATCGGGAAGCTCATCTACGACGCCGAGCCCAAAGTGAGGAATGCAGTGGTTGGTTTCTTTGCTGAGACCGTCTCAAGTGCCTATGATCTTCAAATAGACGACATGGGCGGCGAGGAGGCACTAGAAGACGCCCTGTCTCCTTCTGAAGAGGATGACGAGTTCAGCCGTCCGAGATTAGAATGGCTCAAGCTCAAGTGCTTAGTGGAGCAGCTGCTCGCGTACGATGCAGAAGAAGCTGAGTTGCCATCTCAAATCGAACGTTTGCCACCATTAGGTGAACTCGGTCTCGCCGCAGCCGGGATCGACTCGCGATTCGCTCTTGCTGCGCAGGCGCTCTTTGACCAGATCCCCGAGATCCAGACATCACAACTGCTCGCGGGGTATCTATTGTACGACCACTCCCAGACCGTCCAGGATGGAGCGGGTGAAGAAGTAGAGACGATGCTCCGTCAGAACTGCAAAGTAGAGGAACGAGAGGAAGTCGTCTTGCTGGACATCCTGAACTCGACGGCGAAGCTGCATCTAGAGCGCCTCGAGGAAGACCTGAAGGACAAGCGAAAATCAAAGGCGCAACGGCAAGAACTTCAGAACGAGCAGGCCGAGGCTTCGAAGCGACTTTCAGCACTGGTACCCCAACTCTTGAAGAAATTTGGCGCTGTGCCCGATGCTGCAACACACTGCCTACGATTGGAACGCTTATTAAACCTAGACGTGTACCAGGAGCTTCGACAAACAGCTTCATTCACTGCTTTGCTTGATGATGTCATAAAGCAGTTCCAGACTCATCATGACGAGCGTGTCCTCGAACAAGCAGCAGCGAACATTCTGTTTACCCAGGGACACGAGGAATGGAGAGATACTGTGGATGCCAAAGTACAGACGCTGTGGGATGACCTACTTGACACTTTCAACGCACTTAGGCGGGGCCGAGATATCTCGAAACGTGGGGATCTTAGTAGCAACATCCTCACCGGTATCTCAAATATTGTCCAGAAGATTGCTATTTTGGCTCGGGGCCAGGATGCTGCGATTCTCGACAAGATCCCAGCGAGCCTCTCGAAGGGCAAGTCGAAGAAGAAAGCGAGCGACACGACACCGCCCATCACATCCATACTCCAGATTCTTGACCGGGCATCTATCACTGACGATCTCGAGCCGGAGCTTGATGCAGCGGAAGACAGATTGATTGGTCACGCGATCAATTCTATGCTAGCATATTTCTTGTGGAAGTTCAAGTTCTGCCAAAAACAAGTTGCATCCAACACTGCTATTCCAGACGATGAGCTCGAAAATATTGCGGAGCGAAGAGATGTGTGCGTTATGGCCCTGATGCAGATAATGCAGAGCAGAAAAGGTGCCGATGAGCTTCGGATGGAGGCGGCGGGCGTCCTACTTGAAATTCACACAGTCTTCTTTTCGCTTAAGCGAGTGAATGACGCAGGCACAAAGGGCAAGAAGCAGTCGGGGGATATCAATGACGACTGGGAGGCTCTATGCCGGGAGATTGATGGGGATACAACGAAGACGCTGCTGCAGATTCTCACAGCAGCCGAGTCGAACCTTGCCAAACGAACAAGAAAACGTCTGGAAGAGCCAGATGTCGACGACGACCCTATTGATCCTGACGACGAGCCTGAGAGTAGCGACGAAGAGGAAGAGGTCGACGAGCAGATTGCCGAGGACAAGCAGCTTCGCGCTCTACTCGCCGAGAAACAGCTCTGTTCACTAGGCGGCAAGCTTGTTCGCGCCGTCCTTGCCGGAACGCTGGAACCCAGTGTCGTGCGCAAGCGCATGGAGAGGAACAAGGCCAAGCTCGGCAACGCCTGGAAAGAAGTCGTCGGTTACCTCGACGTGCAGAAGTCTTCGAAGAAGGCGGCAGCAAAGACGAAAACTGCCAAGGAGCCGAAGAAGGCAGAGAAGAGCAAGGAAATCGTTGTTGAGGATGACGAAGACGAGAACGAAGAAGAGCAGGGTGACGAAGACGAAGACATGGCAGACGAGCATGTGAACGGTGAGGCCAACGGCGGCGAGGAGGAACACGGAGACGCTGAGCGGCGGAGTGCAGAAGCAGAGAGCGTGCTAGGCGACTAGTCTCGTACATCTCTCGCGAGCTTCGTTGTTGCTGTCTTTCTTCGTGATGTCTGGATGGGAACCTTCCATGATGACGGCTGGATGTACATGATGCGCCCTTTCTCATCTTTTGCAAGGAGTCGACGGAAGAGTCATGAGGGCAATGGGCATGACACGGTCGATACCTGGCGTTTTACTTCTGGGTAACATGTGGGATTCCTACGATGCGTGTGATTCCTACGATGCGTGTGATTAGTTATCTTTCAGACTCCGGTCGAGGAGAATGTAATCATTGATTTGGTTATCCGTCGGTCCACCTTAGGTCTGCGTCATGATGGCGGGGGTATATTAAGCCTGTGAAAAATCTGTGCTTCCAATTCTCACACTGCCTTTTGTCTTCGCGAGAGGTTAAAAACACAAGCAAAGAGTTGCATGCAGTTAAAGCCCAAGGTCAGCGAAACCCCTCTTCAGACTCCCATGTACCTTCTTGCATATACGCTTCTAAACAGGTATTGCATAAAAAGCACTATCCGAGCATGATATCTGTACGCTTCCTGCCATCAAAACCTCTAGAATTCATTTCGTATATATTTGCAGAGGAGACTATTTGTTGGAAAACAAAAAGTATCAGCACACGAGACGTCCCATTAGATGTGTTGATGATGAAATGCGCATAGTACGAAAAAGAAATCAGGACAGCCTCACATGCTGTTCATGGCGTAGTACTTTATACGCATAGACAAAAAACGCTACGCTCCGTAGTTTTATGTCTCTCAGGCTCAACTTTTCCTGAGCGGCAGGATTGTACCCTTCATGCCTGTTTTCCTAAACATGAATCGACCATGCAAATTTTCATGCTCTCTCTTTTATTCAGTAGCTACTTCTTGGCTTTTGAAATGAGAGACAAATGATATATGCTGACTGTAGAAAAATCTCGTCATAGAAGAGACTGGTGGTTATGAAACAGAACAAATCACAGTGCGACTGTATGCTTTCGCATCAGCCTTTCCTGTGCCGAGCCAAAGTAGGGACAATGACTTTTCATGCTTAGCTGGTATTAGTAACACGAAATGATGGATCATTTGTATGCTTTTAGAGAACCAAAACCTACAAACAGCCGCGGGCATGTGCTAGGGGACAAAATAGAAATTGGATAGCGTAGACTTGCTTAACAGGCCACGGAATCGAAGATGCGCAGTACAAACAGTAGAGTGCGACGTCTAAGACTGGAATGCACCGACTGGGTCACTCTGTGAAAATTGCAACAATTGCTCTTTATTTGCCATGCTGGCAAAATAACAGAAGTAGTAGAACATGTGGCCACCAGACGCAAACGCGTACACAAATGCGTACATAGCCGGCATTTCCTATTGAACCTGAAGCATAGGGGTATCTCGCGAACACAGCACATCTACTTCAAACACAGCAGCGCCCTCTCCCCAAAACCCCGTAGCACAGACCCTTCCTCCCTTATCATATCCCTCAGCCAATTCCTCGAGCCCTCCACCCCGCGACTCGCAAATTTGACAAGCACAAACCCACGCACATTCGCCGCGCTCCATATCAAGCCATCGGCCTCCTCGCGCTGCTGCCGCGCATGCCGCCTCTGCTCCTGCGGCGTGTGCTCCAACTGCACGCCATCCCCCCAATTCCGCGCTCCAATCCGCGGAAGCGCCTCGAATTCGTCGATGAAGAACGCAGAGAGCGAGGCAAAGACGGGGCCGCGTAGGATGAGGGTCCCGAAGACGGAGTAGTTGTCCATGCGGTCGGAGAGGGGCATATTGGTCTGGCCATGGCTGTCCAGGATCAGGTTGTCTCTGAGCAGCAATCTCTTCTTGGATGGGCCGTCGGTGTCTGAGGGCGCGGTCCAGACTTCGTTGCGGCTCTTGTACTCGTGAATGTCCCAGTTCTCGCCGCGGGCGGAGCGCCCGCTGGTCACCCAGTCGCAGACACACAGGCTTCCTTCGCCGTTCTCGAGGGTGTAGCTTTGGGACTGGGAGAAGGCGGTTTGGGCGAAGGGTTGAACGGGGTCGGGGAGGTATACTAGGGCCGAGTCTGCGGTGAGAGTGGCGTGCATGTGCTGCTGGGAAACGAGGGCTGGGTCGGGCGTCTTGAAGATCTTGGTCGAGCCTTGGGTTAGCAGGATTAGCCTTGCCTTGGTCTCTAGGTGTATGGCGAGGTGTATGCTATCTCCTGCGACGATGCCGCCACCGTATGTCAAGAGGAAGACGGTATGTATAAGGCTCGGGGCTGTCGAGGCATCGTCACGCTCTGGGGGAGGCAAAGCATCGGGTGCTACGAGCTTGAGCGGGTATTGATATGATACAGTCCGGAGCACAGGGGTATTAGGTGGTAGCAAAGCAACGACAATGGATCCATGGCCAGGTTTTGCGGTGGATGGAGCAAAGGGAGAGGTGTTCGAGGACATGGCAGGTTATCGTGGTGGATCGCGGGGCATATTGGTGCATCACCCAAGGGAGATATGAGTGCTTTGTATCATGAACATTTCAATAAGATGTCCTCGAGAAGGAATGGAAGCTCCAGGAATTGACGTGGGGTGATTGGCCGAGGCTCGCATCCGAGCGGCCTTGGCAAGGTGACGAACGAGATCAAACCAAGCCAGGCACCTTGCTTGGACTTCATTGACCTTCGCCCCCAGACAAGCACCGATAATTCTGTACAACAAATCTCAATCATTGCGACGGCACCATCTCAACCATGAGCGGCAGGCTCGTGTCTGCACGCCTGGCCACGCTCGCGCGCCGCACGGCTTCCAACACGCCACGCCGACCCATCTCCTTCGCTTCCAACACACTCCCTGCCGGTGGTATACTGCGCAACGATGCTGGACTCCGACTGATAAAAAGAAAACCTTGGCCCATCGGCAGCTACGCGTTGCATAACGTGCCCGCCGTCAGGTCAATATCCTTCGCAAGGGTCATCCCCAGGCTTGTGACAAAGTTCGCAACTGCAGGCGCGGCAGCTGGTGGAGCTGTCCTAGCAGGCGCGAGCTACTTGCAATATCAGGCAGGGCGTACGTATCTGGTCAAGGCATCTCGAGCGTGGCAAAGTGCTGATGCATCACAGAGGGTGTAAGCTTTGCTGTTGATCTATTCCACCGAGCAAAGGACAGCGCTACAGGAGCTGCAGGTGAGGCTTATGGCACGGCAAATGGCATATTCGATCAAATCGGACGCGGGTGGGATCGCACAAAAGGAGGGCTGGAGAATACGGAGAAGCCGGAGTGGCTACAACGCCTGATGGCGGGGGATGAGTCTGGAGGCTCTGGTGGCAGTAATGGCCGAGGGGAAGGGCCTAAAGGACCGAAGAAAAGCAGCGCTGGAACTGCTGCCGCAGGAGCAACTACTGGAGCAGCATTTGGCTACGCATCGCAGGATGGAGAGGGTGATCAAGACGAGGCCGAAAAGATTGCCCGCGACGAGCAGATGATGATGTTGACGAAGAAGATGATCGAGATACGAAGCCTGCTCCAAACAGTCGGACAGTCCGAGTCCCTCACTCTTCCCTCCATCGTGGTCATTGGATCCCAGTCTTCGGGCAAGAGTTCTGTGTTGGAGGCAATCGTGGGCCATGAGTTCTTGCCAAAGGGGTCCAACATGGTGACCCGCCGGCCGATCGAGCTCACACTCGTCAATACTCCAGAGGCACATGCTGAATACGGGGAGTTTCCAGCATTAGGATTGGGAAAGATGACGGACTTTAGCCAGGTGCAAAAGACGCTAACCGACCTCAATCTGGCTGTCCCTGTTCAGGATTGCGTGTCGGACGACCCGATACAGCTCCGCATTTACTCACCGAACGTTCCGGACCTATCACTGATTGATCTGCCTGGTTATATCCAAGTTACTGGACGAGATCAGCCCCCGGAGCTGAAGCAAAAGATTGCAGACTTGTGCGAAAAGTACATCAAGACTCCCAATATCATTCTCGCAATCTCTGCAGCAGATGTGGATCTCGCAAACAGCACAGCTTTGAGAGCTTCGCGCAAAATCGATCCCCGAGGCGAAAGGACTATTGGAGTAATCACAAAGATGGATCTTGTTGATGCGGGAAGGGGGGTTGAGCTGCTCAGCGACAGGAAGTATGCGCTCCGACTGGGGTATGTTGGCGTGGTCTGTCGCGTGCCATCGACCGCCTCTGGTCCCAAACTTTTCAATCGCGGCAGCGGGAACATAAGTAACGCCATCAACAAGAACGAGAGCGCATACTTTTCGTCTCACTCAGAGTTCGACCCTGAAAACAACCTGGAAGTCGGCACAAAGAAGCTCAAGACGAAACTCATGCATGTGCTGGAGCAAACCATGGCTTCCAGCCTCAAGACCACAAGCGAAGCGATTCAACGAGAACTCGCAGAAGCCACTTATGAATACAAGGTGCAATACAACGAGCGACCTCTCAGCGCAGAGTCCTATCTCGCAGAATCCCTCGACGGCTTCAAGCACTCATTCCGCCAATTTTCCGAGGACTTCGGCCGACCACAAGTTCGAGAGCTGTTGAAGCACGAGCTGGATCAACAGGTCCTAAACCTCCTGGCACAAAGATACTGGAACAAGCCTTTTGATGACTTGAGCATCCCATTCCCTGAGACGGACCCACTGGCCAGCCTGCCAAAGGCAGACCCAGAGGGCGAAAACCAGATTTGGCAGATCAAACTCGATAGCTCAAGTGCAGCGTTGACGAAACTTGGAGTTGGAAGGTTGGCAACGAGCGTTGTGGCCAATTCTCTACAAGCTCAAATTGATCGGCTTGTCTCGAATTCTAGGTTTGCTGCACACCCATTCGCACGACAAGCCATCACAGAGGCCTCGACTTCGATACTCAAGGACCTTTCGTACGATATCTCGGACGAGCTGGAGATCTGTATCAAACCGTACAAGTACCGGATCGAGGTCGAAGACAACGAATGGGCCAGGGGAAGGGAGAATGTTACGAATGTGTTGAAGGAAGAGCTCAAAGTATGCGAGGGCGCCTTCAAGAGGCTCGAGGATAACATCGGCGGGCGGAGAAAGGCCAAGGATGTTATGTCGTTCATTGACCGGGTGAGGAACGGACAGGTCGTACTTGAGGGCGATGGTATCGGCGGTGCTGGAGGCTTCAGTGCTCTGCTCTTGCAAAAAGGTGTGTGCATCCACGACAGCGATAGTTGAGTAAAGCAGCGCTAACTAGAGTACAGGTCGCGAGGCAGTGTTCCTTCGGGATCGTTTGGACGTACTCAAGCTGCGACTGCTGGCGGTAAAGTCAAAGCAGTGCGCGAGCACGAAGAACAAGTACCATTGCCCTGAAGTTTTCCTAGACGCGGTAGCAGACAAGCTCACGACGACTGCCGATCTGTTTCTGGATGCTGAGCTGCTGTCGAAATTCTACTATCTCGTATGTGACACTGGGTATTTTGGACCGATGGCCCATTTGCTAACATGATGGTGCAGTTCCCACGAGAACTCGACTCACGGCTGGGACGCAATCTCTCACAGACCGAGATCGATCGCTTTGCGGGTGAGGATCCAAAGATCCGCCGCCATTTGGACGTTGTACGGAGGAAAGAGCTGCTTGAGCACGTGCTGAAGGAGATGGAGGGCTTGAGGCAGCTGGAAGCGAGGGAGAAGAGGTTCTCAGCAAGGTCTAATGACGCAAAAGAGCGGAGGAAAGGTGGGTGGAGTCTCTTCTAGGAGCGAGGACAGGCTTTTCTCAGGAACTGGCGTTGGCATAGATTGTATGGCGTTGAGGGCTGGGCAGCAGGCGATACCATAATGCGCACGATAACGCTACTCTGTATTCAACACTTGTAGAACGACTAGTCATGATGATGGAAAAGGCAAATACACGTTCATGAAGCATGCCAAGGCCAAACGCCGACCATCTCCGGTGACGGTTCACAAGTTGGGGCGTGTCGTGCAAGTGGGTGGAGTTGGTGAGTTGGTGGATTCACGCGCCCGGCCAGCCTCATCCTGAACAGGAGCGCCCTCTGCACCCTCTCTGCGTCCAAAACGCGGACCTTGGAATTGCTGCTCCTGCGCGACACGTCTCCACCGCCCAGTCCAGTCCATGATCAGATACATGACGGCGTGCAGCAGCGGCCTCGGAACGTGCCACCCGGCGCGCTAATCGCGTCATCCTTGACCACGCAGACTCCACAGACTACTAAGCTATCAGACGTCTCCACAACCGCCCAAGCCCCTCTCTCCCCCAATGTCCTCGAATCCAGGCGACAAGAAACGGAAGCACTCGTCGCAGTCGATCAAGGACCTCTTCACCCACCAGTCCAAGCCCAAGACTGCCGCGGCACCTCCACTCTCCCCGTCGGCGAAGCGTCCCAAGCTCGATAGCTGCAACAACGCCAACGACACGCACGAGAGGGACAAGGAGCGGAACATGAGTACTGCCAACATGTACCATTTTCCCTCCAAGAGGGCCGACATGCCCGCCAACGCCGACGTCGTCGAGATAACGTCAAGCCCGGACAGCAGCCCCGCAAAGGCCGCAGGGCAGAAGAATGGGCTGCGCAGGATGACGCCGAACATGCACGCCAACTCGGGCCCGAAGCGCATGCTGGTCAAGAACTTCAAGGCAGCGCGCAAGATCGATCCCAAGGCCTATCTGGACCAGGTCTGGGAGAAGGTGGACAAGGCGCTCGATACCATATTTGCCTCAGGCAGCATTGACTTCTCACTTGAGGAGCTGTACCGAGGCGTGGAGAATGTTTGTCGGCAGGGCATGGCAGAAGACGTTTGCGCGCGGCTCGTAGCCAAATGCAACAAGTACGTCGGAGGCCCGCTGAAGGACAAGGTCAAGGAGGGCTTGGGCAAGCTAAATGTCGACGTCCTGAGGGGGACGCTGCAAGCCTGGAATATTTGGAACGAACAGCTGGTATGTTGTGACAGACCATGGGGTGCGCACGGCCAACTAAGTCGTCAGAAATACATCTACTGGATATTCTGCTACCTCGACCGAGACTTCCTCCTCCCGAAGCATCAATCGTTACACGACGTCGCCGTCGAACTGTTCCGGTCCATCATTTTCGAACACCAGAAGCTCAACTCGAAGATTGTGGACGGAGCGTGCGACTTGATCGCCATCGACCGAGCCGGCAAGGATCTCGACCGGGAATTGTTTGAGAAGACGGTCAAAATGTTCCACGAACTGCAGGTCTATACCAAGCACTTTGAGCCACGCATGTTGGAGCTTAGTCAAACCTACGTCTTCGACTGGTCTAACGCAGCGAGCCAGGAGAAGACTTTGCCTCAGTATGTGAAGGCCGCACGCGACTTGATGGACAGTGAGATGGAAAGGGTGGAGCTATTTAGATTGGACAATTCCACGAAGCGCGATCTGCTCCGACTCCTCGAGGATCATCTGATTTCGAGAAAGGAGTCTCGGCTGGTGAACCAGGATGAGCTCGCCGATCTTCTCGAAGACAATGCCGTCGAGCATCTCGAACAGCTGTACAGTCTGCTTGAGCGGCGAAAACTGGGTGCCAGACTTCGTCTTTCGTTCACAAAGTGGATTGACGACACTGGCACTGCCATAGTCTTTGACGACAAAGAGCAGGACAACATGGTTGTAAAACTCCTCTGCCTCAAGCGCCAGCTCGATACCATATGGAAGAAATCTTTTCACCGCAATACAGAGCTTGGCCACGGTTTGCGAGAGTCATTCGAGGCTTTCATGAACAAGACCAAAAAGAGCAGCTCGACCTGGAACACGGACAACTCGAAACCTGGGGAGATGATTGCCAAATATGTGGATATGCTGCTAAGAGGAGGGGCGAAGGCGATTCCAACACAGCTCACGCGGAAAGAGGAAGTGAAAACATCGCTAGTAGAAGAAGAGGACAACGAGGACGTCGTCTTTGACGAAGATACAGAGGTCAACAACCAGCTCGACCAGGTGTTGGATCTCTTCCGATTCGTGCACGGCAAGGCTGTGTTTGAAGCATTCTACAAAAAGGATCTCGCGAGGCGATTACTCATGGGTAGGAGCGCAAGCGCAGATGCCGAGCGTAGCATGCTGGCGAGATTGAAGACGGGTACGTCTCCAGAAGCATGCATCGCGAATAATGCTAACAATATTACAGAATGCGGCGCTGGCTTTACATCCAACCTAGAGCAAATGTTCAAAGACATTGAGCTCGCGAGAGAAGAAATGTCGTCTTACAAGGCAATCGCCGAAGAGCGCAACGAGAAGCTTGCCCTTGATCTCAACGTCAACATCCTCTCCGCGTCCGCTTGGCCTACTTACCCAGACGTCACCGTCATCATTCCCGCACAAATCAAATCCGCCATCGACAAGTTTGAGATGCACTACAAGTCGAAACACTCGGGCCGCAAACTCGACTGGAAGCACGCTCTTGCCCACTGCCAGGTCAAAGCGAACTTTCCAAAGGGCAAAAAGGAGCTGGTGGTATCCAGCTTCCAAGCTATCGTTCTGCTGCTTTTCAATGGACTCGAAGACGATGAGCACCTCGACTACAATTATCTAAAGGAAGCTACTGGACTGCGTAAGTCAGCCGTGTGTTCGTTCTTTTCACATGCTAATCCGTGTTTAGCACCGTCTGAGCTCAACCGCACGCTCCAGTCACTGGCCTGCGCTAAACTGCGACCTCTAACCAAGCACCCCAAGGGCCGCGATATTAATCCCACAGACACGTTCACCGTCAATACGCACTTCTCCGACCCCAAATACCGCATGAAGATTAACACAGTGCAGCTCAAAGAGACACAGCAGGAGAACAAGGAGACGCACGAGCGCGTCGCAGCCGACAGGAACTACGAGACCCAGGCAGCCATCGTCCGCATCCTCAAGGCCCGCAAACGCATCACGCATAGTGAGTTGGTTGCAGAGACCATCCGCGTAACTAAGAGTCGAGGAACGCTAGACATCAGCGGTATCAAGCGCAACATTGACCGCCTGATTGAGAAGGACTACTTGGAGAGGGAGGACGATGGGACCTACTCTTACATTGCGTGAGGCGAACCGGAGAGGGAGAGTTAATAGGGTATAGCTGGCTGTTCTGCGGAAGGCAGGTAGGGCCGGAAGTGTAGGATATAAGTATATCAAGACGAGAGAATGTGACGTTCTCTCTTGCTGACATGGTTTCGGTCTTTGTGGAACTCCTTGCTGGCTGTGATGCGAAGGTGAAGGATTGCGATTCTCGTCTTCTTGTGTAGACGCAGTTTGAAGGGGAAGAGGTGTGCCCGATCGTGACGCTGCCGAAAGTATCTCTTAAGCCGTCATGAGTGGCATACTGGTTTCGTTATCACTCGAGAAGGAAGCCTAGCCGAGCTCCAGACCAAGACTTGTAATGGCGCAGGGTCTGGCAATCTCTAGCGCGCAAGAGCAGTTGTCCTCACTCCTTCGAGCCAATCAAAGATCGTTGATGCCCCTCCCATGTTCTCCACCAATCGCCACACGAAAACAGGCCTAGCGTTAGCCATTCGCCAAATTCAGAGCGTCACTGCAATCTCTAGCGTGTAGGACTGGTTGTCCTCCGGTGTCCTTGAAGCCAGCCATTCAAAGTCACCGCCATTCAAAGTCAACGCTATTCAATGTCACCGTCACTGCAATCTCTAGCGCGTAGGAGCAGCTGTCCTTCCTGGCCCATTTGACCAATCAAAACTCGAGTTTGGCTCAAAGGCTAGCTTTTCGCACTGAGAATGATAGGGTTTGTTAGAGGCATTTGCGTCCCCAATATTCACATTGCAAAAGCAGATTCCGTACAGATGTTCTACTAAGCATATTCTCTTATTTTTCATCAAAGACCAAACGCGACCAGCAAACACGTCGAAAACGGCGAAAACACAGCGCCTGGTATCATTTCCCCACGCACCCCCTCCCCAATGCATGCATCGCTAAAAAAAAGATGACCACAGCCACAAGAACCAGAATATAAACACCACCCTCTCATGCTCAAAATCCAACCTCACAACCAACCCCCATGCTTCCTAACCCCCCAATCCACCCTCGTCATCCCCGCCAAATCATCCCCATTCAGATAATCCGCGCCCTCCTTCACAAGCACATCCCAGACATGATTCCTCAGCCCTACCGGCCACTGCGGCGTAGCCCAATACCTCACTTTGAGGCCCCTTGCATGCGCGCTGCGGATCTGGCTGCGAATACGCTCGAGTTGGGTGGACGACAGGCGCGCGCCCCAGATGCGGCCGATGGACGAGGCGAAGGATACGCTGGCGTAGTACGAGTTTGCGGTGGAGAAGGTGGAGGTGGGAGTAGTGCCGACGGTGCCTTGGCCGTCGCGGCGGGGATGCGGGGGTGGGGGGGTTTGGTGGGAGAGGGAGGAGGAAGGGGAAGAGGAGAGGCGGTCAAGGGGCGCGTCGAAGAAGATGGTGCGCGGGGAGGCGGTGGTGGTGTTGGCGGATATGAGGTCGAAGGGGGCGTTGCCGGTTGCTACGACGGTGATCTGGGGAGGGACGTTAGTTTGTGGGAATATAGGTAGATTTGGTGTGGACAAGAGAGATAGGTCTTGCGCAGTGAGATATCTTGCATATCAAGTTATCACGGACAAGGCCTTTGGGTTGATTCATCGTACGTACCGCGCCTCGGACGAGGTTTTCGCCATCAAAGTACGTCAGGTAGCCCTTCTCTTGCAGAGCAGAGAGATGCTCCTCCACCACGGGAAAGATGCTGTGGCCGTCGTTCTTGAAATCGACCAACAACACCAACGTCTGGTTTGGGCTGGTGTCGAAGACGCTGTGCTTCCTCGTACTCGATGGCGTGGAGAATTCGTTGCCCGTGTTCTGCTGATCCAGGAGCTTGGCCAGTGGATCGACATACATGGAGCGAAACGTGCGATTCTTAGTCAGAGACATTGTGTTGTGGCCGACGAAGAGCTCGTTGTCGAATAGCCAGACATCT
Organism: Polyplosphaeria fusca; assembly: GCA_010093805.1. Lineage (NCBI taxonomy): Eukaryota > Fungi > Ascomycota > Dothideomycetes > Pleosporales > Tetraplosphaeriaceae > Polyplosphaeria > Polyplosphaeria fusca. The sequence goes on along the minus strand of ML996129.1, from coordinate 114,829 downwards.
GCCTCCACGCCGACACAGCCAAAATGCAGGGCTTCATACAGGGGAACTCTTCGCCAGTAGTCATTGTGCGAGTGGCACTGGATGGGAATCACGTCGCGTGTAAAATCCGTCGGGTACGAGGCGAGGCCCTCACCGAGATATCCAGGATGACCCCATTTAGGAAGGAACGAGGCGTCGTCATCTAATAGGACGGGCACCAGTGTCATCCAGACGTTGACCAGGTGGACAACACCACTGCAAAAGTTAGTGTGCATTCTGTGTGGAAGCTGGGCTGCACGTCTGGCGTATTAAACGCAACTGCGCCGCGTGCGCCGGGAGCCGGCGGGACGCCTCGAGGGGACGGGAACTCACAAGAAGCAGAGCACGAGCACGGGCACGGCAATGCACGCCCACTTGGCGTTTCTCTTCGCAGCCTTCCTCCTCTTGACCACGTCGGGCTTTTCGTCACCCATCATCAGCGGCACATGTTCTGGCAGTGGCTGCTTTCCATTGCGTCTCCGCCGGACCGACATGAGGACACGGCGCCAGAAGGTGTTGGGCTCGCTCAAGTCGGCGTCGTCGTACTCGTCGTCGCCATGTTCCAGCGCTCTCAGTGATACAATTGGCGCGCTCTTGAGCGGCACGTTGAGGTCAGAGGAAGAGAAGTCCTGACGCAGTGGGAGGCTCCCCGAAGGCGCGGGTGGTGGAGTGGCCATGCCAGGCACGCTCCAATGAGAGAGGGATATCCCAAGGCCCCCGATCCCTGCGCAAATCGCGCAATTCAGAGAGCGCCAACAGAGTCTTGGTTAGCGTGCGGGAGGTGGTGGATGAGTTCGCGCAGGGCCAGCGGGGTGATTCGGGTGATAGAGAGGTCGGAGGGTGTGGGGATATAAGAGTAAATAGTAATGAGGATGAGCTTGGGCGGGTTTAAAATGGACCAGGACCCAAAGTTGCAGCAAGCGTCCAGGAGGCGCCACGCACTCTAACAGCAGATGCAGACTATGAGTTCAGGACCTTGCAGGGTCGGCGGGTTGAGTGCGGTTGGCTGTGTCACCTCACTAAGAGGCCTCTCAGCAGGGTCCAGTGTCGTGCGTTTCGGCTGATGCGTCGTTTCTGGTGGGAACGGCCGAGCGGCGGCAATGGGCAGCGGTGTCGCACTCGGCAGCGAGGCGGGCAACGTCAGCGGTAGGAGAGAATTTCACGGGGGCGAGCAGGACGGGAAGCTTAAGAAGTGCAGCAATATCTTTTCGCTGCGCGCTGCGAGTGTTCTGGGCAGCGCTGGCGGATACCGGTTGCCAGTGAAGAAAGCATCCACGATGTAGTTGGGCGCCGCTGATTGGCGCGTTGCGGCCAGACAGGCGAGCGCAGGCATAACGACAACTTTAGCCACGATGCCGTTTCCTGCCCTTTGACTTGTCCGCCGCGGGGGCCGGGGTGCGAGAAGGCCATCACTTGCCTCTCCCTCATGATGCCTCTGATGGCCTCGCTCCCCGACCTGGTGGTATTGTGCAGCGTGTGCCTCGAGGCCGCCCTCACCGCACTGCGACTGTGCAATCATGACGACGCGTGTCTCTGCCGCCAGAAGCACCGTGTAGCCGCAGACCGGCCCGAACAGCGAAAAGACGCTGACCAAGGGTCTGTTTGCGCACTTGCTCACGAGCGGCGCCGTGCGTTTCGACGTCCGCAGGGTGTGGGTGCCACGGGAGGTGAGGGCCCTTGAGGCTCGACCACGCTCAGCCACGCAATCGATGACTGTCGACGACAATTTATTTGGTTCGACGAGGCAGCTTGCGGTGCTTACTCGGGCGCTCGGGGTCGACGATGCAAAGGGCTGCAAGATATCGGTGACATCTGGGGGGGACCCCGCCAACGGTCTAGATTGGGCTCGTGCGAGCCATGGCCGTCCGAAGAAGCAGCCACCCTCGTACTCGCAAGTGACGCGCTGCCTGTCTTCAGGAAATGCGACGGAGATGACGCGGGCAGCACGGCGCACTGCAAAATGCAAAAGGGCCGCCCTCAGCCAGGCGCATGGCGTGGAGCTGGCTGGCTGGTGGTGGCTGGTCACGTCGCAGATGCCAAGCGTGTTCCCGCAGACAAGCTTTGGACGCTTCTAGGTTTCGCGACCCTGGAAAAAACTCCAATCCCACCACGCACTCGGTCGCAACATGCCGCACAAGCACAAGAGGAAGCGCGAGGGCGATGATCAGCAGTATGTGACACTGGTGCAGTTCGTGAGCCGTGACTGATGCGACGTGCAGCTACGAGCTTGCTCCCACGCAGCGTGCCGCACCACTCCCTGTGGGTAAAGCCAGAGCGCCCAACCCAGCTCCGAGGAAAAAGCGGAAAGGCGTAGAGGGTTACGGCGACGACGACACTCCGAAAGCCTTCACGCGCCTCATGCAATTGAAGGCCAAGGGCAAGCCTCGAAGTGGTCTCGACGATGGCCCACGGCCCAAGTCCAAAAAGCGCAACGGCGCGGGCGCAGGAGGAGCAGTAGCGACAGCGACGGTCAACAGCGAGGCCCAGGTCCTGCCAAAGATACAGCCAGGAGAGACGCTCTCAGCCTTTGGGCAGAGAGTCAATCAGGCTCTGCCTCTGTCGAGCGTGCAGCGAAAGGGCAAGAAAGTCGACGGCCCGCGAGAGCATCGCGTCACACGGCACGAGAAGAAGCTTCGAAGGCTTCAGGAAGGCTGGCGCAAGGAGGAAGCACGCCTGCGGGACAAGGAGGAAGAGGAGCGCGAGCTGGCCGAGGAGGATGCCGACGAGATAGATGCCATGTGGGAAGACAAGACGCTGGACCTACCGGCGAGTGGCAAAAAGAAAGGAAAGAAGGGCAGGCGGAAGCTAGTCGTCGGAGAAGTCGATGACGACGAAGATGATGCGTGGGAGGCGTTGAAAAAGAAGCGAGAGCAAAGAAAAGGGCTGCACGATGTAGTACAGGCTCCCCCAGAACTGACAAAGGTGCCCAGGGAGATTTTCAAGGTGAAGAACGGCGCCAAGGTCAACGTGAGCAATGTTCCAAACTCTGCTGGCAGTCTGAGGAAGAGAGAGGAGCTTGGGGCGGCGCGGCAGGACATTATCGAGTCGTACCGCCAATTGATGGGCGCAAAGAGAAGTAACTAGGTGGTGATAGTGAGCCAGACTATCAGAATGAAGTATCCCTCAATGTCTGGCCAATCCTTCACCCGCCCACCTACTGTGAACCACACGTGATCGTGCCAAGCTTTAGCCGGGTGCACGGCCCCCCTGCCTCTCTGCCTCTCTGCCCCGCCGCGCCTGCGCCCGCACAAACTCTGAGTCGTCAACGCTGCAGGCATCACACGCAGCACCCACCGCAGCACCCTCCGCATGTTCGACCCTGAACCGATTCAATTCTTACATGCCCTGACTTTTCGCCCTATCTCGCTCGCTGTCGGAGTTGCAAGGGGTCGGGTGGAAGAAAATGGTGCACGGCATAGACCAGCTGATCAACTTCGTCCTCTCCGAGGTTGCCCTCTGTGGGCCCAAAGGTACATCCATCCAGCGAGCAGCGCATCCACCTTGTCGTCGCCGTGTCGCAGACTCTGTATGATGTTCTGTTTCGGAGACTTTTCCATGTGCAAGCGCTTTAGCCTGCACCCTACCGAGCGTCCTGGCACTGTTCCCGCCTGGCTTGGGTCAGGTCCATGTTCGAGTCTCTCGCTTGTCGCGTCGCTTTCTGCATTTCCCTCGCTGACTCGCTTTCGCAGGAGCTGGCAGCGCAGACTTTCGTCGCTTCGTCGAAAAGTTCCATCGCAGGCCCGACAAATCCTCTGAAGCGCCCATCCATCCAGATAATGTTCAGGCCCTTATCGACGGGCTGCATCGCGACTTTTACGAGCGGCTATGGGACTGGGTTCGCAATGACCGAGACATTCGCATCCTCTACAAGAATGAAATCCGCCACTTGTCCCTGTCGGAATTCGAGGCCCTCGAAAACCAAGAAAACAGCAACGATGCAGCGAACCCCGCTGTTGATTCTCAAACACCTACTGAGCAAAATTCAAACTCGGCGCCAAATCATCTGGTCGCCCCTCCACCCGGTCTGTCTACTCTCCAGGCCAAATTACAACAGCGATTGAGGAAGGAGGGCCCGAAACCTACCAATGTACTTGCTTCAAACGCGCTGAATAGCTCCCTTCTCAACGTCTCTGGTAACCCTACCGTCGGAGGACAGACCGCGCCGCCACCACATCGCGTCAACGCCGGTGGTGGCGATCACAACACTGTCGCTCAGAAGGACCAAACCCGGGCTCTCTTCGAAAAGCTTGACCATACCCCAACGACTGGACCGAAGTTCGATGATCCCTCTCCCACAACCCAAGCTCCTCGAATCTATGCAAGCCAGGATAGAATGTGGCACGCCATTGCAGGCCATTCCATGGACATCAAGCGATTGACACTCATGGAATTTGAGCTCCTGACCATCATTGAATCTCGCGGTTCAGAGGGTATCGAGCAGCCTGACTTGGTCAAACTCACCGGTCAGGATAAACGATCGGTCCCAAAAAGGACAGACGAGCTGGCCAAGAAGGGATATATTGAAAAACACCCGATCCAGGCCAAGAAGCATTATACGAGTATCTGCATTCACCGGAATTACGTCAATGATGGGCATGTCATCAAGGCGAGCGGCAAACTTGAAGACGTGTTCAAGAATGGAAACGTCCTCATCTCCAATTTCGTGCCGTTCTTGGACAAATTCCTTGAAGAGGTGCACGCTGTTCCGTTGCGAGATCTGAGGAAAAAGATGGGTGTTCCCCTTAAGACTTGGAATCAACGCTCTATTCGCAGCACCGTTCGTCGCCTTGAGGAGACCGGGTTCCTGAAACGAGTGCGCGCTCGCAAGAAGGGTTCTGCCGATCAGTATGTCGTCTGCATCAAGCGACAACGCCCGTCGACACGCGAGGACATAGAGTTCCTCAGATCGACTGCTAGGCGTCGAACCGTCTTTGCCGATACTCCCGAACCAATCCTAGAGGGTGACGCGCCCGAAGACGGTTTCTGGAGGGATATCGAGCTTGAGATGATGGATTCTGACGTTGAGGTGGATGAAGAAGATTCCGACAATGAAGCCCCGGTCGAAGAACGAACCCGCATAGTCCCACAGTGGACTCCCTCGCGTTTGGTTGTGAATCTTGTCTTCGAAACTATCGATGCTGCTGGGCCTGCGGGCTTGGACAATGCTCAGCTGCGCGACAGGACAATGGGCAAATTCTGGAAACGTCCACTCGAAAATCTCGTCTCTCGAATAACGAATGACTGGGAGCATGCTCAGCCCCGCCATTTACGCCAACTCGCTGTTGTCCGAGATACGAGTATCACACAGGAGAAGAAGTACACCCACTACGTTTTCCGCTCCTACAACAAATTCCAGGTAGGCGTCAATGAAGGGCACTTGAAGTGGGAGGCGATTAGCAAAGAGGCTGAGAGAAAGGCACGGGGAGTATCCTTGGGTCGCGCGAGGGTTACCAAGCAAGACCCAGTGCTAGACCAGTGGGGATTTGAGCCGTTGGTTCGTACACAGTTTCAGCGACGCGTGGGATCATCGTCTCTGAAGGAATGCCGCGAGGCTATTGTTTCCGCTCCAAAGGGTCGCCAATTTTGGGATACTCAACTCAAGGAGACCATGGGTTATCAAAAGCCTGATCGAAAACCCCGAGAGTTGGCTCGAAACGCCTATCCTACGGCACTCGTCACAAGGGAAGAGAAGCGAGCCGAAGCAGAGCTGCAACGTATTCGCAATTTCGCTATCAAGGAAGTGACGGGGAAACCTGCACCACCAGGTCCGGCTACTTCAGCCCCACGTAAGCCTGGGCTTATTACCAAGGAGCAACGACAAGCGCTAGGACTACCACCACAAGGAAGATTAAGTGCAGACGTCGAGAGGCAGATTAAAGAGCACAGGAAGGTGACTGGCGATCCCACCAGTATACCCGATTCCATCGAGAAGGGTGAGCAGCCTCCAAAGCGCAAGACTGGGGACCTTTCGGATGCATCTCCACGACCCACGAAGCAAGCGAAGTTGCAGAAGCAAGCGACGAAGGCGCAATCGGATACACCACAGCCTTCTCACGACCACGAAGAACCTGGACCTGGCATGACGAACGTATCTCAGGCGCATGCCGAACAGGTACCCACCGAGCAGGACCATACCGAATTGCCGCCTGATACGGAGCGTCGCGTGCTTTCTAGGAAGGCACGACAAGCCCCTGTGCTCGTTGCGGAGCCACTCGAGTCGGCTACGCCAGAAGTAGAAACACATGTTCAGCGAATCGTGCGAAAGTACACTGAGCGACACGCCCCAGGAGTGTACATCAATCCTTTTGCCACTCGTCCCATTCCCAGAGGCCGGCCAAAGAAGGCTCTGATGGCTGTTTTCAAGTCCTCGCAGCTGAAGGAGTTTGACTGGTTCCAATATGATCCAACCTTCGTTAGTAGACAGGACCTATTGCGGGCTCATTCTCCTCGACAAAGCTCCAAACCTGTCCGACGTCCTTCCGCGACTATGACAGTACCCAACATGACAACAAGTGTATCGGAGCCAGCACATCACCAGCTTAAATCAGGATCAACGGATGCATTGTCCAAAGTCGGAGACATTATCGCTAGCAACGGAAACCTTCATGAACCGGCTTCTGATCCTAACGCAACGATCTCCGGTCCGTCGGTCGACAATCAGATCAATGCAGTAGCCAAGGATGATACCCCGATGGCAAATGGGCCCCCTGAACCACAACAGTCTCCTGAATTGATGCAAAAGTCTGTGGAGCATCAAGATCCTGCAGCACAACTCGGCGAAACAATACCGCCTTCTGTGCCTGCGTGGAGTGCGGTGAACCAGCCACTTCATCTGGTTGGACAAGGTCAATCCTTCTCTCAGGAACCGATATCTACTATCCATGGAAACGATCGAGTGTTTGAAAAAGCTATGGAAGGAGTAGACATGAGTGTCCCAGAAAACTCCACATCACGACCCACAACAGCAGCAGGCGAAGAAGTTTCACAGTCTGTTGCGAAATCTCAACCGAACGGTGTGCAAGGCCGCCAACAGAATGCGACCCGTTTCGCCCAGGGTGGCACTCGGGGTGTTACTCTGGGTGGGGGGTCAGTTTGGCATAAGCGCGCAGACATTATCATAGATATCGTCAGCCGCTGCGGTGGCGTCTTTCCCAATAATGGCGAGATTGTGCAGCCCTTCTGGACGCTATGGGAACGTAACACATCTACTGACTCGAAACCCGACCGCACCACACTTTCAAAAGCGATTCGAGATCTATGCGACAAGCACAAGCTGCTGAAGGTCCCGTTTGATGTCCTCATGGTTGGGGGAAGCAGGACGACGGAAAAGTCTCTCATCACACTTCCCCATATTTCACCAACCGATGAGCAGGCTCAAGACCTCAAAATGAAGATTATGTCGGCCTATCCGAGCAAATACTACCCAGAGGAAGTTCGAGACCTTGTTCAGAGCCACGGACCGACAAGGCGGAACGCCCCTGGCCCGATTCCTGAAATCGATCTTTCAATTAACCTAGAAACACGGGGAACCGCCCAATCCAAAGCCACCCTAGATCTCGATAGCCGCATCATTGAAGCAACAAAGAAGCGCGAGAAAGCAAAGGCGGCTCGGGCGGAGTCATCCACGAATCTAAAAGCACAAAATGGCGAAGGGAATACAGAGACCGCCAAGCGACCCACAACCTCTTCATCTGGCAAAACAACTCGGCCAGCCCGAAAAAGGCTGGAGACTTTAGAGAAAAATGTAGCGAGAATGGGCCGAAAGACGGACGGGCCTTCAACTCTCGATCAAGATCGCGAGAAGGAGCGAGAAGATTCTATGGCTGATTCTTCTGATGAAGATATTCCTTTGGTGCAGCAACGTTCTCGGAAGACAAACACTGTCTCAATGCATAATGCTCTTCGTAGCAGTCTGGCATCAATGGATGTCGAAGACGAGCTTTCTGACGACGCCATCGATGAGCCCGAGGCTGGCGGGTCAAGCGAGAAGCCGCATGCCACCGAATCTCATGTTCGAGTCACTCTTGCCGATCAACCAAGGAAGAATGCAGGTACGGCAGACGCTCATATCCAAACTGCCCCGGAAGGCCAGCCAAACGCCAATGAAATCACAACCGACTCATCGACGAGGGCAGAAGTCGTTGCGGCATTGGCAAAGTTTTCGAATCCAGATATCCGCTTCTACTCAACAAATCACACGTTCTCTACCGAATTCGCCGTTGAGCGCTTCGCAAGACCTGGTCTGGCAAATCCTGCACGAGACTCAGCCGCTGGTCGCGAAGGGGCAACAGGAAAGACGAGGAAACGAGTTAGGATTGCGGCTGGTCCGCATCCAGATGCAGATGAGGGCCCTCGAAAGAAACCGCGCACAACGGCCAACGCAAAGGATGGCTCCCGAAAGAAACCGCGGACAATGGCCGACTACAAGAACACATTTCCCCAAATCCCTCTGCCGACCTTGCTGGAGCGCCTAGTTGGTCTCACTGGTGACCTCAACAACCCCATATACATCCCGCCGATGGCGACCCCAAGATCGCAGTATCGAGAGGAGAACAAATCGTCGAAAAAGACCACGAAGAGGGTTGAGCACGCTCCTAAAGTTGCACAATCATCAGGTCCTGTCGACCCTTTCAAGCAATTGCTCTGCACTTTGGTAATCGCTTCCAGCCTAGGCACAGACGAAGGGAGCATAGATTGGAGCATTGTGACCATGGCATACAAGAATGACCATGATTTCGACCTGCTCAAGGCCAAGAAATGCTGGAAATGGGTGCAACGGAACATGAGCAGTCGGGTGCAAGATTTCACCACCGCCTTCCAATCTGCCTATCTCCAAGCATATGAGAATTGCGAGATAGCCGCTTTGGAAGACCCAGCGGAGTACGATTGGGAGGCATTGGTCAAGTGGGCCTTGAAGACGTGTGACTACCCCGACATTCAACTTCCCAAGGAGCGCGCAGACCTCGATCTGTTCACCGTGGAGAAGTCACAACATGAATCTTGGAGTCGCGATGCATGGGTCCTGAAAGACTTGTCAGGCATCAATCGAACACAGAGAACACTTCACTGTCCGTACGCTAGTCCCCTACACGGGGAGCCGATCTCGACTGCAAGCGAGGATACGGTTGCCCGCGCCCGTTCCTGGGTCCGTTCCAATATTGCAACACCGCAGGACATCTACAATGTTGATTTGGCACACACAAAAATGAACACACTGGGCGGTGCCGTGTATGAGGACATTGTGGATGATATGCTTGAGAGCAAGGTTATCCGATTGCGGAAGAAGTTTCGTCGACTGCCAGGCCGAAACTATTTTTTTACCGCAAAATGGGCACAGAGCTTTAGGCGCCCCTGGAAGCTGGAAGAGTTTATGGACGCCGTGGAATTCAAGAAGGCTCTGGACTTGGCCTTTTCGAACCAAGACCCTACTGAGCGGAAGTTTATAATCTCGCAGGCTGCGTCTAACGGTGCTTCTTTGGCATTCTTAGACATGGTCAATGATGGAATGATGACAATGGTTCCAAAACTTCACCCGGTCAACAACGATGTCATTGGCCCCCGACCAAGGATATCCGTATGGGGCTTCACCGAAGGTGACTACAGGCATCGACGGATTGACCCCTCATTTCTAGAGTGGGATATTGAGCTCGAACCCACTTCTTCTTATCGGTTTGGGAACCCGCTTGCGTCATCGCAGCCGACCGAAGCTACAGACACGTGGAAAATACTGCCTGAGCCTCCGCTACCCGGCAAGCATGACCCCAATTCCATGCTTCCGATCTGGAGCAGCATCGATGGCAAGGCGTTATTCTATCCTTGGTGGAACCGCATCTTGCACCTAGTCGTTCAGGCCCTGATGTTCCAGCCCGGAATACCTCTTGCCGAAATCCACGGTCTTTGCTACAATCAAGCTGCTGAGAAATTCGAAATCGAATGTGTGCTCTCGTGGCTTATCTCTGTGAACGCTGCTAGACAGACGAATGGCACGAGCATCAAAGACGGCGGCTTCGCTCTCAGCTCGGGCTTCTGGGCTGTGTTTGGGGACAAGCTAATCGATGCTGATGCAGACCAATTTGGTGATCACGTCAAGTCTCGCCATAAGTCTCGCCACGGGGAGTATAGACCTTGGCGTAGTTTGCGTGACCTGAGGTCGGATCACGACGAGAATGAAGATCGTGGCGAGGATGCGGTCAATGGCGATGCGATCAACAATGATGCGATCAACGACGATGCGATCAACGACGATGCGATCAACGACGATGCGATCAACGACGATGCGATCAACAACGATGCGATCAACAACGATGCGATCAACAAAGGTGCAGCCAAGAGCAATGTGCAGCCATCGGTCGACATGGGTCCTCCAGCACCTCCAAAAACAAGGAAACGGAAGCGGGCAGCGGAGGAACCGAAGCGGGTCGTCAAGAAACCGAAACGACAGTTCAAGGTTTTCGGAAAAAATGGCATGAGCGAAGCCCGCGATATGACCTCGAGGACGAGGGGCATCTTCCGAATGCTCCCCGAAACTACCAATCCGGATACACCTGCTGGCATACAAGCACAAGTCTCTACCGCAAACGCGGGGTCGGCTTTAACTCAAGAAACACAACTTAGCGATCCCAATACAATCATGACCGATGCATCTCCCTCGACTGTCAGCCAGGAGTCGCCTGCTTCGGAGGATGTGGATATGGAGGACGACATTGATGCGGAGGGTGAGCCAGACGACGAGTTCTTATGATCTTCCCTAATATTTGAGCGATGATTCATGAGTGATACCCTGAGAGATTTTTCTGCGAGGACTTTTCTTCGATTCTTCTTTCAAACTGGGGTTACGGGGTGGGGGCATAGATACCTTGCATTTTCATGGCGCGTTAAAGACACTGCATATGATACCGCATGGTATGGAGGGACTTTGTACTTTAGTTTAAGCTCTTGAGAATTGAGAGCAGCCATTTAAACTTCCTTTCGTACCTATAATCTTAGTTGGTTGAGCTTGTGGAGGTCAAATCGGTCCCAGGCTGACAATTGCATGTGGCAAGCTACTTACTAACGTTAAGCTGCATATGTTGCTGTTGCCTTCTCCTTTCAGCCCAGCCCTTCTGCTTCTATCACTGAATTCTCTGGTATCAAACTTCTTATTTCTCCATTCTCTGTATCGACTAATAACATACCGCTTACACAAGAAGCAGATGGTCTCCACGTCGCGTTCGAAATTATCATGTGATTGCTTTTCTCGCCGCGCAGATACTTCCCCAGACATCGACTGGAAGCGTCGTCTTCGTATGGCTCATGGTTGAATATGTCTGTCTCTGAAATCAGTTTCTCTAAAGCTAATCGATCAATCAGGGAGCAAGTCTTCTCAAATGGCCATGGCAATTTCTACGACACTTGCGGTGTGGACGGCTGCGTCCTTCACTGTCGAGAAAGGAAGGAGGGGCAAGCGTCGTGTTCGACTAGATACGTGAGAGATTACGATAAGCCAGCAGATCAGCATGACTTTTCTGGTATTCATTCCAACTTGTCGCAATTCGAAAAGTCGGCAGAAACGGGATGCGGCTCTTGCAAGATATGCTCCTCTCTTCAAACTTATAAGACAAGTGTCTTTACTTAAGAGGATCGAGCAATTCCACAGCCTACATTGGAGCGCGCGACCATGATCGAAGGATTGGAGGGAGTTTGAAGCACCAAGAGGAGCTCCTAAGATACCAGAAGTATGTCAAACAAAAAAACTCGGTGTTCACAAGAGGGTGGATCTATCAGGAGCGGTTATTGTCGCCAAGACTAGTTGCCTGCTATCAAGAGGAATTTTCCTTCCAGTGTCTGGAAAACGACGTGTGCGAATGTGGATCACTTCTCATTGCTCCTCATCCCCACCCTCAAATCAAGAAATTATTCAAGAGCAATTCAGTTCATCGCCAATATCTAGGGAAGCCAAACTCCGGCCATATCGATGGCATGTCCAGAAACCAAGCGCGATGGTACGAGATCGTAGCTGACATGTCATTGAACTTGACCGTGGAAAAGGATATTTTGCCTGCGATTGCGGGCTGCGCGAGGGCCGCCTGCACAATCGGGGAACACGACTACGCTGCCGGGCTTTGGAGATCTACCTTCTCGCGCGACCTCATGTGGTATAATGCTGAACAACCAAGGGATACAAAGGAGCGACCCAAGGATTGGACCGCATCTTCTTGGTCTTGGGCTTCCGTTCGGACCGGGCAAAAGATCGTCCTCTTTCAACCCGGCAGGATTGCCAGTGGCCGCTCTGCTGATCAGGAGTTCTTTGCCACCGAGGCAATCAAGACGTTAAAGATTGAGCAAACCACTGGTGGAGACCCTTTCGGCCGCATCGAGTCCGCTCACTTCAGGGCAGATGCGCAGCTCTTCCTATGCAGCACGAGGCGCTTTTGTACTTCCCAAGGCCGTTATAGTCGTACTAACCGGCGAGATGATCTCATGTTTTTGAAGTCATATTTCCGCCCGCGTTGCGATACAGATTGTACAGGCTTGGACGTCTACGACGCTACCGTCAGCACCCACTTCGACATCCGGTTCAAGACCGAGTTGAACTACTCGCCAATACAAGCCTGCTCGTGGGGGTGCGGAACGGCCAGCGTGTACCTGTTGAGGGTGCTGCAGAGACACACGAAGACTGGAGTCGCGAATTATTTCATGATATTGAACAAGCGGGAAGAGCAGAGCTCCACGTACGAGCGCATTGGAGTAGTGTTGCTGGACTGGGAGGACGTGGCCCGGTCCGCGAAGTGGTTCGAGGAGATATGGACGCCGTCAGTCTCAGTTCTGCAGGAAATTATTATGGTGTGACTAAATAGTTTGCGGACAAGGCATGAATGATGATGGTAGTGGACTTTTTTCTCGATGTTCGGTCGTTACCAGGATGCCGCCGAATACAACAACCGCATTCTCAACTCCTTGCAGTCGAAATGCAAAAGCCATGGTCACCCGGATATGCTGCAGCGGAAACAAGTCTCCGCTGTAAGCTTGATTGATCAATAGAAGTATGATGAGGCGGCCGAAATCCTAGAGTCATGATAGATAGCTATCCCGACAACTCGAGGTGTTGTATTGACAACTGCAAGTTGATCAATCCATTACATTCTCTTCTGGCGATCGATGTGCATGCATGGTGGCAAACTTCTTCAGTGAGGATCATGCGCATCAGCGGGAGAGCAAAGAACACGACGCAACGCTTTGCCTTTCCTTTCTGATTCAATCTTCGCCATAGCTTCGCCCTTGATGCCTCCAATGCGCAATTCCATACTCTTAGCTCCATCTTTCGCGTAGAAGCGGTCTTTTGCGCTTCCAGAACTACACTGGGCGGCGATGATGCGATGCGTGGCTGAATAACGACAAGACCTCCACAACGCACGTGGTCACAATCTGAACATATAGCGCTCGAAATCTCAGGAGTATCCGTTGAGGGGGGGTACGTCAGTCTAGTGCTTGCGCATCGATCCTCGCTAGATACTTGCCCTTTTGGAACGCCCATCGCGCGAACGATGATATCTACGGCAGCCGCATTGTCTTCCCCAATAACCTACTGTCTGTCAGTTCGCAGGACATTGAGATGTTGTTGCGCCCATCGCCTGAGCAGTGACATCTTGCTCGATGCTGCGTCGCCAGTGGCATGTCGACATGCTCGCCTCGCCAATCACGAGTTCCGTGGGATCGAGCTAAGACTTTGTTTTCAACAGTGGCCTCGCAACAAGCTTTTCCGTGATGCTCCGCGCATGAGCTTGTCTGAACTATCGAAGCTTGCATTGTACGGTCTAGATCTGCGACGCCATTGCGATGACAACATTCTGTAGTGTCGCGAAGCGCTGCATACGGACCGGAAGCGATGCTGGGAGCGCCGTGGAGAGGTATAAAGAGACGTTCCGTGTGACAAATGAGCAGCTTGCAACTCTCCAGCTCAAGTGATTGGTATCTAGAACAGACGGCATCTACAGTCATGCGTACCTTTTCCGTGCTCGTCCTCGGTTTCGCGGCCGTCGCCAACTCTCAAACGGCTACTAATGGTGAGACCCATCGATACTTGCGGTACCATCAACATGCACTGACTTCTGCATCTGGAGTTCCTCCAGACGCCAGGTCCTCCAACTCAGCCACCCGCTCCTTTTGCACGAAGATTAACGCCGTCAACAGCTCGACTCTGGACAATTCCCACACAGCATCCTCCTCTGTCGCTGCGGTTGTGAGCTCTGCACTGAGTGTCGCTCATTCTTTGGCTTCCTCCGCCGCCGCCGTTGCCACGTCCTCTTCTGCCGCTGCAGCAGTCAGCAGTGCCTCGAGCTCTGCTCACTCTTCCGCCTTGGTCGCCTCTGTCATTAGCTCCGCCCTGAGTGCCGCTCACTCCTCTGCCTTTGCTGCTGCAGCATCCTCATCTTATGCTGTCCGAGCTAGCTCTGCCTCTGCGGCTTCATCTTCTGCTGGGGCCACGGCAACGCATCTTGTGGCTTCTGGTGTCTCGGCCTCGGGCAGCCGCACGGCGAGTGGGACCCCACCAGCACAACAAACGAAGAACGCTGCAGCAGGTAGCCACGCTGGAATCTTTGGGGTTGTGGCTGGTGCGTTCGGCGCAGGAATTGCTATGCTTTAGGATTGGTGACAGGAATCTTGGAAGAGTGTTGTACATAGCTGGAGATGGGTAAGGGAAAGGGCGTATCAAGGTCGTGTTGCGTTCGTCCAATTAAGTCTGGCAAGTTTCGTGTCGATGCCTCTTATCTGGGAGTTTGATCTATTGTTCCGCGATGGTGTCGAAGTTGTCTCGTTGGGGTTGTTCCGTTCGCCATATTCCTAACGCACGTGCCTTTTCAATGTTGATATTACCTGACTTATGTGAACACTTCTTCGTTGATTGCCATCGATCAGTGAAGTATCCTCCCTCTGACGGATGTTCAAAGCCAAAGCCCATGCGAAGACTGTGCTCTGTATCCAGTCGCCGAGGCCAAACCCGTTGCCTTCCGCGCGCCTACTCTTCACCGGATATCCGCGGCTTGTTGACCAAACCACCGCCACCTTGATGCCTTCGTCCATGTCGACTGTCCATTTCCAGCTGCACAATCGATTCGCGCCCAACTGTTACGATCGATTCGCCAAACATAGACTCGTATAGTTTCGCACTCACCACATGAGCACACAGCATCCACTGCACGGCAAGCATTCAGACCTATCGAAAGGCCAACGAAGCCCATCAACCTTCATCCAAACGTCACCGGGTCATCACAGCCATGTTTCGTTTCAACGCACGCTCGGGCCGCGCTCCGCCAAGCCAATCGACTCAGGGGCACCCACCAATCGCGTCCCATTCACGCCGAGCTGAAACCGAACCCACGACCTCTCGTGCTCATTTCCCGCGCTGCCGGGGGCGTAACAAGCATCATGCGCGTCTTCGTACGCATTTAGCTCGCGCTTCTCCGCAATATTGGCTGTGGCGCCTGCTTTAGGGGTCTCTGTCCGCGCGAAAGGGGGCTGGGCGTTCAAAGGGTGTGAGATGGAGACGCGGTTGGCTGCGAGCGGCCGCCACTTGGGGGAGATGAGGCGCCAGTGCGAAGGGATTCTGACCGCGCACGGTATATGATGGCGAGGGCCGCTCGATTCAGAGAGCGCCGAGTATTCGTTGAGTTTGACTTTTTGGCGAAGAGGAGGCTTGCGCGATGAAGTATCTGGGGGTAATAGTGCTTGCGCTTGCAGCGACGGTATTCGCGCACGATGAGGACTCGACCTCTGGACATCATGGAGACGATGACCACAGTGAGTCGATGGCCTGATCTTCACCTTGGTGGTCGTGCTAATCCCGAACCCCAGGCACCTCGACCTACACATACACAGGCCCCACGTTCAACCCCTCGGATGCTCCGAATTTCGAGCCCTCGACCAGCACAATCGAATGGTACAGCGTGCCTCCCGGCCCTCTCGACAGCTCGACTATAACTGCCCCAGCTCCTGCGTCTTCGCCGACCTCACACTCTCCCTCTACAAAGTCTGAAGACAGAACAACCTCCAGGAGAAGCTCTTCTGGTAGCAGCAGCTCTCCAGTCCCGTCTACGTCCGCCACGTCTACGAGAGCGGCCGCGTCGAATACCGTGTCGGCGCCGGAGCAAGTAAGCACAGGAGGCGCCTACGCGATACACGCCGGGATAATTGGTGCTGTTGCTGGAGCAGTGGGCGCTGGATACGCGCTGATCTGAAGATATTTCTGGCATGGAAAGAACTTGTCTCTTTGCGCTGATACCCATAGCATAGCGGAGCTAAGGGTGTTTTTCGGCCTCGGCATAATCCAGCTGCTTTGATCAAATATTGGAAAAGTCAAGTAAATATTTATTAATACGAGCATTGGTTGAGATATATACCACACATATAGCGCTACCTCCACTGCCGCATTGAAGGAAGTAGCAGAGATGGATGGCGAGATCGCACACTACCAGGACAAACACGGCCAATCCAGACATCACGCAGCGCAGAAAATGTTCACCGACAAATCGGGGGATGGCCACACTCACACACCATCCACCATCCACCGTGACGAGGTAGCTGAACCTTTGAACCCTGCAACAGAATGCTCGATTATTGCGTAATTGCTCTCCAGATCTTCCTAATAATACTTTGTCAACAGCAGAAACAAATCATCACGACTCATAGCGAAGGGGATTTTCTTAGGTGGAGTTGTTGTCACTGTCTTCATATTGCTCCTCACCTCGCCTCCTCCTCCCTTCATATTCCACCGGTTCCAACCAGCGAAGAGTTAGTTCTTCATGTCCTAATATAGAATGAAATGACTCGTTGATCGATTGGCGAGATATGATTTCCCTCGAGTTTTATTTCTTTCTTGTCCGGAGTTGGTAGGTACAAGCATGATGAGCTATTGCTACGAGTGCCAATATGCCATCACATGAAAAGTCCTCCCCCGCCCTCCACATGGCCGACAATACTTTGAACTTCGTGCCTTCCGGTCCACCACCTCATCGTCCCCTCGTGCCAGCATTGCCACCGCCGACTCCACGCCCACCAAACAAGTTCCTGACCCGGAGAAGCCTTTCATCCTCCCTCCTGTTTGCCTCCGCCTGTGCTCGGCCCATCCGCCCCAAGGCGTTCTCGAAGTTATCGAACAACAACTCATTCCCCACCCTGGCACGCGGCGGGTCCTGGTTGTGGTTGCCCATGCGATCAGCCCTCATTCGGATGCCCTGCGCACGGATGTTGTCCAACATTTCGTGCCTCGCCATGTGAACAGGGTTTGGCGGCGGGTCGTTGAGAGCACGGGCATTCTCATTCGCTACTTCACGACGCAACTGCGGGTTGTTCATACTGGCATCCTCGTTCGCTGGTCCACGATAGAACGGCATATTGTTCACACGGGCATCCTGGTTTGCTGGTCCATGATAAAACGGCATATTGTTCACACGGGCATCCTGGTTTGCTGGTCCATGATAAAACGGCATGTCGTTCGCACGGGCATCCTGATTCACTGGTCTACGATGAAACTGCGGTATGTTCACACGGGCATACCTATTCTCCAAACGTGGGAGGATGTAGTTGGGGCGGCCGGCGTTGGCGTTCGCTCGATGTCCATCAAACCGCGCGCGGACGTTTTGCGCCCCATCGTCATTCATGAGCTGTACGCCGTCGCCGTTGGCGGGGTTCATTACCGGTACCTGCATGCCGATTCCTCCGTGTACACTACTCAAGTGCCTGTACACCTGCTCAGATGTATCGAAGTTTTTCATGCAGTACCAGCATATATGGGATCGGCAGTTTCCACAATTCATGTGGTTGCAACCGAAGGTCTTTTGGATCGGCGTACTGCAGTTCGGACAGTCTCGCACGTCGTTAGCTTGTTTCCACTGCTTGAAAACGTTGTCTTCCTTGAAGGCTTTCAAAGCTTCGCAAGTGATGTCTTCGTGCATAGGCTGATGGCAGGCGGTGCAGACGGAGTTTAGACAGCTGTGGCAATCGAAGATTTGAGGGTGGTCCATGGATGAGATACGATAGAAGTAGTTGCAGTCGGGCGTCGGGCAGTATCGGAACTGACCCGAGTGAAAGCGAATGTAGTTCTTTAAAGAAGCTTGGAGCATAGCTTCGAACTTGAGGGGCGAGAGACATTGCTTCAATTCCTCCAGCTTCAAGGGCCGGTTGCAAGTCGCTGACTCTCCAAGACAGCTGATGGGGAACTGACTGCCGCTGCTTAAATTGCATTGAGAGGCAAGACATAATCGGCAGCAGAAATGCCCGCAGCTCGTTGGGAAAGGGTCTTCTGATGGAGTCCAGCAAACAGTGCAAAGTACTTCTGGTTGAACCGATGGTGTTTTCATTTGCAATCCAAATGACTGCTTGCTCCGCTCGTGCAGAATGCTTAAAGCTTGAGTGGCATCCTTATTTTCGCCAGTAATGACGATGCGCTTGAGATCGCTGTCGATAGGCATAGCCGCCTTGTCCTTTCCCAGCTCCATGACGATTTGGTGGAAACCTCCATTGACTGCAATCGGCCACATACTCTCATCGAGAATGATATTGTGCTTTTGTACCCTCGTCATCTGCAGACTCCGCAATTTGGTAACGATCAAGTGTTCGGCTGCACGAATCTGCGAATCCTGGCCATGCAAGCGCAACAGCATCTTGTACGGATCTCTGCTGACGAATACCGCGCATACATTCATCAACGAGGCCAGATAGTCTGTTGAAGATGACCCGAAGAAGAACTCGTGCTGTATAGGGTTATCATTGCTCTTGACAACCTTCCCGGCAAGGGCTGACTCTAGACGGGACTTGTACTTGGCAACGTGCACTCTAGATTCACCTTGGATACGAATCTGCGAGTAGTCCTTGCAAAAGCCTTCGAAAGTCTTGATCTTGACGTCATCTTTGACCCGGGCGGATTTTTCCAGAGCATCATACCAAGGCTTGATGACTTCGAGGACTTGGGACGGCACCGATAGCACCACAGATACCATCTCGGTGACGATTAGACAGTCTCTAGACTTTGAATCCATGGTTTTGCCGTTGAGATCTTTGATAGCCTTGCGGGCCATCTCTGCTTTCTCAAACCTGACCACCGCTTTCACTTTGCCGTTGTGAGTGGTGACTTCCCAGTCGACGATCGTACCGCAGGCGTCCATCAAGGTCTTTATTGCGTCATGTAGCTGTTTCTCGTCCATTTCATGCGTGGGAGGATGAAGGATACACATGCGCAAGGGTGGAAAGAACGGTGTAATGTCCTTCTCTGCCGTGATCGTATCAAGATTCCAGACGCTTACCAATCTAGATTGACGAGAGATTTTCAAGTAGCGCCCGTGGAGTTGTATTCCGTCTTCTTCGAGTTCGTCGATTACAACGGAGTCTTCCTCGTTTCGATACATGAGGGTCGCTGATTTGGACGGGTTGGACCACGTACAGGTGACGCTGGTGAGTTGCAGTAAGCTCATGCCCAATTCGAAGTTACTTTGTGGCTGAGATGTATCGTCTGACGGGAAGGAGAGGCAGAAGACCGATGCGCCTTCCTTGAAGCTGACGGCTGCACCTCCCAAGATCCTCATGCTGTGCTGTGCGCTGGTACTGGAGTGTCCAGCCATGCTGCGATGCTTCGTAAATAGTTGAATATCTCCCAGTAATGTTTTAACGAAGATGTTTGTAGAGTTGCGTTGGTTGAATTGCGCGTTTGGGGCAGCGTTGTTTGGCTACGGCTGCTGCAAGAGAAAGTTTATACCTGAGCACGGCTGTTAGCGTAACAAAGCGACAACATTCACCATAGCGCACTTTCACTTTCACTTGTCTCTTGTAAGGCTTGACTACTTTCACCATGAACCATGCGACATGTCAGGGTATATGGTGACATGTGAAAGCGTCAACCACCTGCTATTGTAGTCCCCGTTCTATTCGTTCACAGATCACAAGACGATGCGAATGACCGAGCCTAATGTAGGTGTATCTTGTTTCTTCAGATTTGGCGTCGTTCCGCTCACATGCTCCCAAAGCGGGCCGCATTATCATGAGCGCGAGTTGGTCAGACTTGGTCAGTTAGTGGCAGATCAAGAAGCAAATAACCCAGACCGAGATTAAGAGGCAAACGTATCAAGTTAAGAAGATTTGATCGAAATGCTAACAAGAGAGTAGAGCTATATTTATAAGAGAATGCTATGTTGGGACTCAACTAAATCGAACATGTGGCCAAGAATAAAGAAGACATGGACACAAAAGAAATGATAGAGGTTAATAAAACCCTAAGTTCAATGTAACGGATGAGTTTGATGGTTGATGTGTAGTGGTAAAGAAGTGTTGGGGACGGGCGACGCCGTGCAATTGAGCGCATAGTCCGTGCATACCCGGCCGTTGGTGGTCGGTCATGCCACGGAGGTAAGAGCGACCGCGGGACGATAGGATGCAAGTTTTCATTTATTAGACATTTCAGGCCAGTATGTTCGAAGCGCTAGAGTTTTATGTAATATTTAGAAAGACACGTTATTACACGCTTGTCCTAGCAATCTATCATTTAACAAAAGAAAAGATTAGGTCTAACGTTACGTTATCCTTTTATATTTTCTATTAACGTTAACGTTGACGTATAATTTAAATAACTAGAAAAAAAAGAGGCGCAGCCTAAAAAGCATTATCTTTCCGAGTAAAGATTTTAAAAAAAAAAAAAAAAAAAGAACTTGCTCCCTGCCAGACTCGAACTGGCGGCCTTGGGATTGCTCTAGACGAAGCTAGATCATATATAGATGATATGAGACCTGTTGAGGTTAGAAGGAGCTTTGGTAAAGGTAGGACATACACTGACCCACGTGATAACCAACTACACCAAGGAAGCTTTTGTTTTCTGATGCACATTTTCACTGTTTGTAAAATTATATACTACGTCATGCCAATGCGGGGACTTGCTCAAGCGAGCTGCTAGCTCCGTCTAGCCTCGCGCTATGATATAGGCGAATATCTGCCGGGTCCCAGCGGAATACTTCGGGATGAAAATGCACGGGCCGTCTGCGACTGTTCCACGACGATTCCACCTCACAAGAGCCTCTTTTAGGCACTTAGATGGAGCCCGAAAACCACTTCCTTCTTGAAATTTGCTATCTCACGATTCGTAGCATTTGTATAGAGATCAGCGCTGACGTGCGCCATCAGCGCAACTTGCTGGCATAGCGCACGTATCGATGCAATATGTATGCATTCACCAAGATGATATCACCAATAAACAAACTTGACGAGGACGCATCCTTCCAGTACGGGCTCGCACCGAAGCCAATAACCTCGTCATCAACGATAACGTTTGAGTGCACTAGACCGATCGGCTCTGGAAAGAAGCACTCGAGTTATTCAATCAAGAATGGTTCTGCCATGTGTGGATTATCCAAGAAGTTGTACTGGCCTCCAATGCCCCAAGCAGAGCGTCGCCACGATTGAGAACAAGTGGATACGACTCGCAGCCGCTTGGATCAGAACCAACGATGTGGAGCTCCTTCGCAAGCATCATGCTACTGGAGTGTACAGCACGTATTTGATGCATCGACTGCGAACCGGGAACTGAAACCTGCCTTTCCTTAAATTTCTACAACATGTCCGACAGTTCGAAGTGACTGATTCAAGAGACCGGATGCACGGCTTGCTATGACTTCCAACGTCGGACTCGGATTCGCAAACGCGTGAGACGCTCACAGAGCCTAATCATCGCCTCAGCCAGCACCAAGTCCATCTAGATCTGACTCAGAAGATACTTTGCGAATTCCAGAACTTCAATATGTTATGCGCAGTGCAACACGCATTGGCCAGCTCACGATACATATGTACCTTCTTGGGTACTAAACTGGACGACGAACTTGAGCCACACACTCGCGCCACCATATACCGAATCTGGCCATGGTACGACATTTGGCGCAACCACAATTCAAGGTGTCGACAGGCAAGGCGAAATGCTTCACATGTGCCCATCTTAAAGATGCAAGACTGCAACTCAACCAAGTCAACTTCTGTCGCAACCCCTGATAGGCCCTCCTTTGAATTCGAATTGCTCGTCGCTGATCTCCGAGCTGTGGAGCCAACTGAGGCCGATCGCCACATTAGCGGGCTCTCCAACCCGTCGTGCGTGAACGCTAACGGTTGGGCGTAACGGTACGGCATCAAGATTACAGATCCTATCTTACACCTTCAAAGTTTTGGGCACTTTCAAGACATAATTGATGAAGAATTGCTGCGCTGATGTCGCTTCTATGTTCGATTTGGTAACCAATGCATTTGTAGCGCTGGGCGTCGAGTTTACATTAGTCATTAAGTTGAAGGAACTGCCTACGCGGAAATATTAATAAGCTTTGCAAAGCAAGAGAGGAAAGGTCACAGGAAAGTATTCCATGAAACATCACGTTGCAATAGCGGAAAGCGACCTTTGAATGTCGTAGCGCTAGGGTCGGGCGGAAAGAGGGCACATTAATCTCCATCCTGCATCGCTAATATGTTGACTATATGGAGGCATATTAACCGCAAGGTGTTGTGAGTAGCTCGCCACGCGTATTGCTATTTTCGACTCGCTGGATCTTCAGATGTAACCCTTCGACTCGGAGCAATAGATGCATGTCTGACGGTGTGTTTAGGCAAGCGCAGCGCACTTTCCGAAGTGGGATGATGGGAGACTTTAAGAGAAAGCGCAGTCCCTATACAACACAAGCGCTTCTGCATACGTGCATCGAATCCAGCCACATTTTTATAGCTATGAAGCCGACATATCTATTCGCCGTTGGCTCGACGTTGATGGGCGTCAACGCTCATTGTAAGTCAGTCAACCTTATTACCTCAATCCCACATTATCCCACCCACAGCGCAAAAGATACAAGACCCTGACCTCTAACAGATTTCTTCGACCGCCTAATGGTCAACGGCACTTGGTCCGAACCATGGGAGTACATCCGGTCCGTCTTCCCTCGATCGCGCAACAACCAAAAATCTAACCTTTATCAATTCCACCACCCGGCTGCTGACATTTTGTGTTGCAGAAAAATCAGTCCCCAAGGCCCGCCCGACACCCAAAAAACTGACTACGACTACATAATTCCAGTCGTGGATCCAGCCTCTCTCGATCTGCGCTGCGGTCGCAATGCATCGACAGCGTGGTCAAAGCCGAAGATTGCGGTGATTCATGCTGGTGATAGAGTTGGATTTGCCGTGAATACTACGGTTGGACTGCCAATTGAGGGTGCGGCGATTATGCCGTGGGATGTATGCATCATTTTCTCATCTACCTTGTCACCTACACCAGATGTTGCGCTTCCTTTTTGACATTCGTACTCACGGGATGCTCTCTGACTGACCCTCGTCGCAGCGCTGGCCAAATCTCTATCACCCCGGTCCCGCGACAGCATGGCTCTCCAAGGCTCCCGGCGCCCTGGACACATATACGGGCAACGGAGACTGGGTCAAGATTTTGAGTGTCGTAGGACGTACGGACGAATCCGAGCCGCCGAATGATGACTATTACTGGAAACACCAGTGGGGAACTTATCAAGCTAAGAGTGTAGGTTTACTGGTTTAGTCTTCACGCCACTGGGAGAATTATCGCGCATGTAAGCGAACCATCACTGACTACTATCGTGTCACAGTGGAACTTTACCATCCCTGCAAGTACGCCACCAGGAGACTATCTCTTGCGCTTCGAGCACATATATCCACTGCCCGTGAACTCGCTGTACGTATCCCGAACCCGTCCTTGTTTCCAATTCATTCGCCTACTAACATCCACCCTCGCTCAGCCAAGGCTCACAATTCTACGCCAACTGTGCCCACGTCAGAATCATCAACTCGAGCAACAAGATCGGAACGCCGGCACCGACGGTCAAGATTCCGGGTGTTTACACGTTTGGGCAAAAAGGTACTTGTAGATAATGGATCGGGGTAACGAAGGCTTAGAAGCTAACTGCATGATAGAGATTTACTTCTTCGCCGATGTGGGCAACGAGACTTACGATATTAGAGACTTTGTGGAGCCGAAGCCTGTGGTTTGGGGGCAGTAAATAGTGGCAATGCGGATGGAGCAAGCCCCGCGCAGTGACTGTATACAGAGGCCAAAATATTTTAAGAACGCTTGATTCGAAGTAAACATGGTCCATATGGTCTGCGTCTTTTTAAAAGGGTACATTGATCTACACAATCGTTCCTGATCTAACTTACATCGACTTCGCTTTGCTTAACGCTAATCTCATACAGTACAGCTGCTAGTAGGGTCGTAGATATTAAGTCTAGGAAAATTCATAGGTGTAGTAGTAGTATTTCTACTCCTAGAAATTAGTTGGGTTACTTGGTGGGATCTGGCGGCTAGCTTGGGGACGCTAAATCATGAGTCTCTTCTTTTGTGTGTGACATCGACTGCCCAGTTATTAATATATAATTGGGTTGTAATGAGAATTGTTACATGAGCTAGATTGTAATGGACACTATTGCGATAGCTGGGTGGCGATGAGCATTGTCTGCGATGAGTATGATCGTTGGAATGTACTGAGCGAGGAAGTAGATCTAATGTAAAACATAGTCCCTGTCCCTCTTCCACTTGTCGAGCAGCGTCAGAGCTTCTCCATTCATAAATCCGTGAACATATACATCACCCACGAATCGAAATTCGCCATGGCGTCCCTCGGGACGCAGAACAATGGGCGTATTGCAGCCGTAAGGCACGACGATGATATCGCCTACAGTCATGAATCCCGTACCTAGACCCATGATGCCGTTCTCGGTCAGACAGTAGCACCTCCCCATCATGCGCTTGAAGTGGTGATGCAAAAAGCTCCTCCGCTCATTCGTGGCGATGCCCATCTCCTCATGTATATAGCTCCTCAGCTTGCGGTCAAGCCGAAGCTTTGGCAACCTCTCGTTTATCAAAGATGCAAATACGTGATATGTTGCTCTCAGCCAGTCATCTCTATTGTTCCATCCCTGTGGCACTTGATCACAGCAGAGTGTACGGCAAAATGCCTCTTCTTTCTCGTCCCAAGCGAAAGGATTTTCGCTCTCTTGACTTGCGGTGTTGAGTAGCACAGCTCTCCAGTGTAAAAAGGCCATGAGGTAGTCGGACGTGGTGCAAAGGGTGTTTACCGCAATACCGTGAGCAACGACTGTGTCTAAATAGATAGCTTGGATCTGGAGCTGTCGCCTTCGCGGCTCGTCTAAGAACTCGTATATCGCGGTTGTGGATCCAGAAGCAGAGAAGTGGACCAAACGACCGAGTCCTGTGGTTTCGGTGATGCGACTCCAATCGGGACACCACGTGGGTAAATTTGCAGAGCTCGTGTAAGGCGGGTAATGAATGGACTCGCAGATGACGTCCAGACGTTGCGTGGTGCACAGAATTGAGTCCACAACGCCAACATACACTTCCTTGACCGATAGACTGTAATTGACAGGAAAGTCCCTTCGTAATTCCTCAGGTAGCAGCCCGAGGATGCCGAAAACTTTATCGCGAGCGTCTGCGCTGAGTTTGGATCTGCAAATGCACATCACTTCCAGAAGCGGGTAATCTCCGAGACCTTCAAGAACTCCCGCATCCAGGAGGCTGTTGGGGCCTTGATATGCCAATACTTGTGATAAGGAGTACTCTTTCTGCGCTTCTCTGCTCAAGCCTCTCGGGAAGTGGCGATCAAGGTCGTTCTTGTGATACGAGAAAGCCTTCGATGCTAGTTTGCAGACAGACCAGGGAACTGTACGTTCACCGCAGTAGACCACAATTTGTCGTGCAATGAATACTTCTTGGACGACCCATAGCCTTTTCCAGTAGTCTCTTTCAAAAAGCGAGACGACTGCTGCGAAATGCGGACGGTTACCCTTATTCGCTATTAGGGCTTGGATGTGGTCCGAGGAATCTTGATGGTTCGCGACCTCTTCTAGCAATGCCATTGCGAGGTGGCTTTCATCTTCATTCGGACCAAGCCAGATGGCTACTGAAGTCGCTAGTCTGTAGATGGAAGTCATTAATTTGACTTGTTGCGCCTGCTCGTCTCTATTTTGTTGATCTATACCTGAGTCGTCGATGTGTATCAGCAACTATTTAATGCAGTGTCTGCAGCAGGAGTCGACATACACAGTGCATCGACCCATACATAGACATCTCTGTCTCGTTGTCGGAGGGCTCCTAGAGCTCCATGAAGACTAACGGAGACTGGGATTGAATGTTGGGTGCTCTCGCGTTCGTATTCCCTTGTTCTACCCTCGACTGGAGCAGCTCCGACCAATATAATATTACGCGTGACTTCGGCATCCCCCCACGCGTAAGAGATGGCTGTATAGTCTGGTGGAGGGTCTAGCCAAGCACGATGTATCTCGCATTTGATGGTGGACATTGTTGCTTTGAGAATTTTGACTAGCCTGATCTCCCGTTCCATAAGCGGGGTGTATTGATAGCCTTTAACACCCAGCATCCCCGATGACGAATGCCTTTGGAAAGCGGAACTAGAAGCGGCGACGGATGGTTCTTCACTTGAATAACGCAACTTTTCTGGTCCAATCCGCCCTGCCTCAGATCGGGAGTCATCTGGTACTAATGTGTCAAACACATCGGGAAATCCCCCAGGTACTGCGTACGAAGTTCTAGGTCTGGAGGTTTCGCTATAATCGCTGTACCAGCTCTTCGGCGATGGACGTGGACGATTCCCTTCATAGCCTGGGATCGGAGACGCAGCGTCAGAGATGAGTGGAGATTTCCGATCTCTTGCAGTCCCAAGGTGTCGATCGGATGGAGGCTGAGGCGTGGAAGCAGGTAAATAATTTGGGGGTGGAGAAGGCCTGGATTTTGCATATACAGCAGGCAGAGGCGATACAGGTTGCGAGCCCGGGCTCGAGCGCCGGGACCGCTCTCTTGGGGGGAGTTTGGGAGGAGGAGAACTCTCAACAGCCTTAGAGTACGGTTGGCTGACTATTTTAGGCCCGGCTGTAGTAGGCTTTGGAGGTATTCGGATTCCAGGAGGAGGAGAACCCAAAACAGCCCTAGAGTACTCCTTGCTCCTAGGAGGGGGGGGCGGGGATGATCTGAGGGGTCTGGATACCCTAGGCCGCTCAGATCTTGAAACAAGTTCCTCATTGTCTCGAGTTCCCCGGGAATCAAAAGGGGGTGGGGACTGCCCGGCCAGTCCAGTATTTTGCTCTCTTCGTTCTCGTTCACCTTCGTCTTCGTTGTCGGAATGGTACCCTCGCCGGAGTGAATTGTGTCTACGCGGTTGACCTTCAAGCTGATCAATCTGAAATGGTTGGTTACGGCGCTGTGATATACTCTTCTGTAGCGGGGGCCGTGGATAGTCGTCAGGCGCCAGATAATGATGGTCCATGTCGAGATAGCCTTGCAATGGATAGCCGTTGTCCCATCCCGACATATTCAGGTTGCTTCAATTTTCTAGAAACAGCTGCCGTCAGTAGCGATAATTCCAGCTAGTTTAATCCGGCGCTAATCGAATATCGGTGGAGGGTAAGGGAAGGATGGTCTTCGCTTGGGTGGGTGCCTAAACACGGGCGGTTTGGCGAAAGCCGGGATTGGCGTTCACGTGATGTCGGGAGCGAATTGCATGCGCGCATGATTGCCATTGCTAGATCGACACCTTGTGGCTTTTTGATACTTCTTTCGTTTTCAAATAATTATTAAGATATGTATCTATACATTCCTGCTCTTTATTTTACATGGAAATAGGACTGGGAAATAATGGCGCGAGAGGTTAATTGCAAGGCTCGTGGGAACAAGTTGAGCGTGACGATTAGAACCAGGGCTTTATTTCTCGGGAAAACTGTAGTGGCGTATGGAGCACTCCAAATTCTACCCATATCGTTAAGACAGCGAATAGCAAACGCGAACGATGAGTTCATCAGTACCATCTAGTCTCGCCGATGTGCTCATAGTCTAGCAAATCATTGCATCTTGAGTTTCAATACATGACGCACTATGGAAAACACGAGACGAGCAGCAGGTGGTAAGGTACTAGACTTTTTCTTTCCATTCCTTATCTTGTCTTCATTCAAAATCCTTGGAGAAGGTTGCAATGCTCTGTTTGAGCCCTTCGCGGATTCTCCAGGCAAACTTTCATGGCTATTGTAGGTCGAGTTTTCACCGGAACACGCAGTGTACGTGGGGCACTCGCAATGGACATGGTGGCGGGGAAGGGGTCGTACTTACGCCTCCCATCCATCCCACTCTGAGTATATCTTGTCCAGTCGTGAGGACTCCTCAGGACCAGCAAAGATCGAGCCAAGTGCCCTCTCGCACAGGTGTCTTACTTCTGGTCGATTAAGCTCAAAATGCTTGGCAGCGAGAGAATACTCTACGGACAAAGGACTGCAAAAGACCCCGACATCATCCGTCTTCGGCTAGTTAGTGGAGCTCCCTTGACAGAAGACATAAACTCACGCATAGAATCACCGGAACGCTGCTCTTCCTCCATAATCCGAAATGGTGGTCAGGATAGCCGCCGGCGATCATTTTGGCATGCACATTACAGCTGAGACACAGCTCCACTCCGATATGGCGCTGGATGATTGTCTCCTGATACTCTTCCTTCACGTGAATGACATGTCCTAGGCGATCCGGGTGCCACGAAAGAAGGGTCTCCAACTCTTGGTCGGAGGCCGAAGCTTCGGTTTCGCCGAAGTGTAACGTGATTTTGAGGCCTGCTGCTTTGGCTCGTGCAAAGGCATCGGTAAAGATGCGGACGTCACCTCTTGCGGGGTTGCCGCAGAGGTCGACGCCAACGACTCCGACAGAACGGTACCTGGCGGCCAGATCAACCACCTCTTCCGCTTCAGCGGCGGTGTTTCGCCGATCTACTGAGAGGATCAGAAAGACGCGCATCGAGTTCCTTTGATCCTTATTGTGCTCATGAAGCAGGCCGAGTATCGTCTTGACGTAGTCTTCCTTTGAGACGCCTTGTTCTGGGATGGCCCTTGGCGTGGTCCGTAGCTCGAGGTAGACGACGCCGTCGCATTGGAACTCGTGTAACACACTTCTTGTGGAGAACCTGGTATGTACATCAGCCGTGCCCCCGACGCAGCCGCGAAGCATACTCGATACTAGGGATGTCGTTGCAGAGCTTGTATATGTAGGACGAGAACAAGGGGAAAAACCTGGCGAAGTAGTTGTTAGCGTTTCACGAGACGGCGCAGTATTGGAGCCACACGAGTGCACCCGATTGAGAACAGGCGCGTGTAGACGGACTAGTGAGAAGATGCGACGGTTGGAGATGACAGGCGGACCCATGACAAATGATGGGGTCGGAAGATTTCAGACCGGGGCATGAATGGAATGGAATTGAATTGCTGTAGTTATCGGGAATTGGGATGCACCCGGAAATGTAATCTTGGACACAATGAAACGAGAGACGATTAGCTGGAGAGGAGCCCGTACGAGTTGATGTCGTAGTCGACCTTGCCATCAGGTATGGCTACGAGGGGGTCCTCGAGGTCGAATGTGGGATCAGCGGCATGTCTCGTCGTCCAGATGTTGTGGAGGCAGGCGCGACTAATGCTGCCAGTGAGATGAGCATGCAGCTGGGGAGGCGCCCGGATTATTAGCCCGCGGTGAACGGAGGCCGAAGGAAGCCCAGCAGCTAGTTACCTCTATCTTGGGCAGCCTTTGGGTGAAGGCGAGATCGACGGCCATGAAGTTGAGCAAGGCTGTCGAGACGAGCGGCCGCGGAGTCGCTGGGCAGAGAAAGGCGTTGTGGTGGATTGGGGTGGATCGCAGTAGCGGCGGGCGATGGGCGACGCCAAAAGCTAATTATTGGCTGCTATCCAATAAGGGTAGGCCGACCGACTTCTCGAAGAACTGCAAGATTGCACGGCGGCCCTTGCGGTGCCGCCGATGAGGGCTGATCGGGCTAGCCGTTGCTCTCTAGACGGAGCTGCCAAAGGGGAGGAGAGGAGATTACGAATTGGCAGCAGCGCCCTGCAAACAGCAGCCGCGACCGACGCAGCATCACCACCGCCGCCGCCTCCACTTCCACCCACCAACAACACCACCACCACCGCAGCCCGCAGCCCGCACCCTCACCTCACCTCACCTCACCCTCTCCCCGCCCCGCAACACACCTCCCTCCTACTCCACTCTCCGCCCGGCCTCGCCTGCGCGCTCGCCGCGTCTCTCTTTGCGGCCTAACGCTCTCGGCTAAGCCCATCCAGCGCCAAGCCCTGACCCAGGCGGCCCTCGTACCTCACCCTCCTCCTGCAACTCCCGGTGCAGCACCTCGCCCTCGCCGCCTCCCCGTCGCCCGCCCACGTCGCCGCCTCTCGAGCGAGCAATTGCTGCTCTCCATCGCGCGCCCGTCGCCATTGCCGCGTCTGCTCCTCGCCTGACTCAGCCTCGCCGTGCTCGGTGTCCGGCAGCTGCAGCGCGCCCCCTGGATCCTGCCTCGTCGACTTCACCCAGCCCTCACCACCCACGACCTCACCCGCCGCCGTTGATCGGATCATGGCCGACATGAGCGCAGAGTCCATCCAGCAGCGCATCCAGGTCGCTCGCCGCGATGCCGAGGCGCTCAAGGACAGAATAAAACGGAAGAAGGACGAGCTGGCTGACACAACCCGTGCGCTTCCCCGTCACTCCACCGCGAGACGCCACGCTAACTATTGCTCACAGTTAGGGATGTCGCGAAGCAGCGCGTCGACGCCCTGCCGCGCCTGACGATGAAGACGAAGCGGACGCTCAAGGGACATCTCGCCAAAATCTACGCCATGCACTGGTCCACGGACCGCCGACATCTCGTCTCTGCCTCCCAGGACGGAAAGCTGATCATATGGGACGCGTACACGACTAACAAGGTTCACGCCATCCCGCTCCGGTCGTCATGGGTCATGACTTGCGCATACTCGCCCTCAGGAAACTACGTGGCATGCGGTGGCCTCGACAACATCTGCTCCATCTACAACCTCTCTGCGCGGGAAGGCCCGACGCGCGTCGCGCGAGAGCTGTCTGGTCACTCTGGATACCTTAGCTGCTGCCGATTCATCAGCGACAAGCGCATCCTCACCTCCTCTGGCGACATGACCTGCGTGCTCTGGGACCTCGAGACCGGCTCCAAGGTGCACGAATTCGCTGACCACCTAGGAGACGTCATGAGCCTAAGCATAAACCCGCTCGACCACAACCAGTTCGTATCAGGAGCCTGCGACGCCTTCGCCAAACTCTGGGACATTCGTCAGCAGAAGTGTGTGCAGACGTTTGCGGCTCACGACTCTGACATCAATGCCATCCAGTTCTTCCCCAACGGAAACGCCTTCGGTACCGGCTCCGATGATGCGTCCTGCCGCCTGTTTGACATTCGCGCCGATCGCGAGCTTCAGAGCTATACGGTGAGTTGGACCCGATTACAAATCAAGTTTGACTGTTTTCTCGAGAAACTGAC
This sequence comes from Polyplosphaeria fusca, assembly GCA_010093805.1. Classification (NCBI taxonomy): domain Eukaryota; kingdom Fungi; phylum Ascomycota; class Dothideomycetes; order Pleosporales; family Tetraplosphaeriaceae; genus Polyplosphaeria; species Polyplosphaeria fusca. The sequence goes on along the minus strand of ML996129.1, from coordinate 83,444 downwards.
ATATTTTGTGCGCAGATTCCCGAGCCAGTGTGTGGCATCACGTCGGTCGCCTTCTCCGTGTCTGGTAGGCTGCTATTTGCTGGATATGATGACTTTGAATGCAAGGTGAGTTGGGTGATGGCAGTATTAAGAGGGTTGAGCTGACGGCTTTCAGGTCTGGGACGTCCTGCGAGGCGAGCGTGTCGGCACATTGCAAGGCCACGACAACCGAGTGAGCTGCCTCGGTGTGAGCAACGACGCCCTGAGTCTTTGCACAGGTTCATGGGACTCCATGGTAAGTTTGCGTCGACCCTCGCACCACGCCTCACATGACTGACCGTGCACAGCTGCGTATCTGGGCATAATCCACGCGCGTCGAAGTACGAAGTTATAATGCAATCTCGAGGACCGTTTGAGTGCAAAGGTCCCTTAATTTCTGGCCTAACCGAAGAACAAAATCACCCATGCATCTCTTCGCACCACAGCTACCCCTGCTGCCGACGTCGTCCGTTGACGTGTGCAAAGCCACGGCAGCACGTCCAACGTAATATACTCGAGTGTTTTGGGAATGGATATGGCACCTGTGGCCTCTGGTGGCGGTAGGCGCTCGGAATGCCCATCTGGTTTTCTTTTTCTCTCCTAACCATACCACTTTTCTTTTCTCGACAACGAAAGTCTTCATGTCGCTTCATGGGCCGGAATGTTCTGCGTATGTGCGTGCTTTTTTTCTGCCATTCCCCCGCTCTGTCTTCTCACCAACCCACTTCTTTCCCTTTTTTGGTGCCAACGTCTTTGCGTCTTCTCTCGGTCGATCAAAAAGCACTACATTTGCGTCAGCGGCGGGGTAGGGGGACGGATGGAGTGGTTAACTGTACGTTTCGGATTCGATGGCGAGGGATTGAGGATGCTTGGACGGCGGTTACCAGTGAGGGTGGGTGACAGCAACAGGGGGGTTCGATTACTTCTGAACGGCATTCCGGGTTGGGTGGGGGAGCAGTGAGACTAGTCGCCACATATACCTACCCTTTTCTCTCTACATGTTCGTGCGTGGTCTATTTTCGCCTGCTCGAGGCTTGCGTTCTATTCGACATGTGCGTGTGTAAGAACGTTTTGGTGCAGAGAGATACGAGGGTATGAGGCCAGGTGAGGTGACGACCGAATGCTTAATCAACCATACCTTGAACGAAAAAAACCTTAACTCCCCAAAGGCTATGCACATGGGGCGGGAAGACCAGGGCCGCCAGACAGACGGCCGAGGTATGCTATGTATGTACGCCGCCCCGCGCCTCCTATTCTTATCTTGTATATCTACACGCCCAAAACACACAGACTCAATTTTCCAACGCACAGCACACACGTATGCCGACCCCAGAACGCGTGTGCGCGCCCCAATCGAGCAAAGAGACGTCACTCGCCCAACACCGCTTTGGGCCGTCAGGTTGCCGACCTCGACCTCGACGACCGTGTCCGGGCACGAGATTGGACACGCTGTGTACTGTGTGTACGAGCGTCTGAGGGTCTGAGCAGCGCAGGATACGGACGGAGGATTTACTGCATTATGTATGGCTCACCCACACGTGTCTTCTACATTCAAAGTTGCATACATCACGCCAGAGGTGAGATGAGTTGGGTTGGTCGGCTGGCTGCATGGCGGAGTTGACTTGAGTTGGTGTGGGCGTGCGCGCGTGCGTCTGTCGGTATTTCTGCGGAGGGTTAGATATGGACGTTCATGTAGTGTAATGATTAGGCAGGCAGGGCGGGAGGCAGGGGTGCCAGTTGCATGCGAGGCTGAGGAGTTACGTGCAGATGTATGTACGGTAGGTAGGGTCTGGTTCCAGTCTGTCTGCAGGTAAGTGCCGGGATTGGGGTGGTGTGGTTCTCGCGTGAGATTGCTGTGCGGGTAGCGAGAACGAGCGATCTACTGGCTCTGTGTGAGGGCAGATTTGGCATGTCATCAAGGAGAGAGAGAGAGAGGGGGGAGTGTCGGTCTTCGCCGAGGATGCTGAGCGGAGAGGATACAGTGTGCTTGCTTGCTTGATCGGACGTCCGTCCTCCTGAGGGAGGAGGTGTAAAGGGGGGGCCGTCAATGCATCACCATCTTCTCCTGCTCTACTTTTCCCTCGCTCGTGACGCGCAAGACTGACAATGAGTGGGAAATTACGGTTGGTGCTGTGCGGTCTTCCTCGAAAGCACGACCGATGCCGGACGTCGACACACACGGGGTGAAAGGACCGCATGCACGTGGCACTCATGATGCGGCGACCAGGGGCCGTGCGGGACTGTTCTATTGCTGGACACGCACGCACATGCAGTGCAGGATTGCAGTCCGATGGGCGAAGGCAACGCAGGCGGCCTTCTGGAAGGGCGTTGGAAGCGTAACGGCAGTCTCACTGGCGACCTGATCAGCACGTCGTAACCGCGCCGCTTTCAAGACGCAGCCAGTAGAGGGCGGCGAAGGCATGTGGGCCTTGGTTCAGGATGGTTCAGGCTGCTCGTCCAGGGCACCCCTTGGTTGGAAAGTGGGAGGTCCGGTGTCAGGGCTGGGGTGCATGAATCCACAGGCCCACGTGAGGGCATTGTGAGATTTGGCGACGGGCGTCGCATGAACGGGCGTGTTTAGGTGCGTTTAGGCGTGTTTAGGCGGCGTGAGTTCGATTGTGTCGGCGTTGCAGAGTGGGTTTCAGCGGGCGTGTACGTGTGCGTGGATGGGCGGTGTGCTCGAGGCTCTCTGACAGCACTCGGGGCGGTGGCAGGCTCATCTGTTTCGAGTGTTTCAGGAGTCGCGTCGGTGCTCGCCAATCTGGGAGGCTGCAGCAGGAGGGTGGACCTGGGAGGGCCTGGGAGGTGCTGTCGCGTGGCTCACTCAGCCCTAGGCACCGCGCAAAGGGGGCGAGTACTGGGCTGTTCCTTTTGTCAAGCCTTCCATCCCCTCGGTGTCCAGCGTGGTCCAGCGTGTGCAGCGCGTCCAATGGCGGCGCTGAAACCGCCAGAAAAATAGAAGGCCTCCCTGCTGGCACCGGCTGGCACTTGCTTTGACTTGCTTTCTTCTTTTCACTCCCTGCACGCGAGGACGTGCGTGCCAAGTCGTCTCCGAGTGGCCGTCGTCACTGACCATCCTGCTCATCCCGGCCCATCGCTCTTTCCCCAGCACAATCCACACCGCCCATAAATACACCTGCGTGCCCCGGACGCCGCCGCTTTCAATATGACCTCTTCGGCCGCACACGACGAACTCAACGAGCTTCTCCGCGACAAGGGAAAGGAAACACGCCACCCCGAGGACAGAGACGACCACGACAGCGACCACGACCACAACGACGCCGGCCCTGACCACTACCCCGAGAAGCCAGACACCGACGACGAGCTCGACATTCCCGCAGACATGCGTTCCAACTACTTCCTGCCCAAGTCGATCCACTCCGACGCCAACACAGGGCCCAAGGGCGTCATTGCCGACGCTCATGCCTTTGAGATGGCCAAACGCCAGAGCCGCCGCTCCTTCTGGAGGAAGAGCTCTGCGCCCAACACGTACAATGTCGCCACCTACCACGACGAGAAGGCGGCCTCATCCGAGGACGAGGGCGAGGACAGCTTCCTGCGGCGATGGCGCGAGAACAGGCTGCGCGACCTGCACAACGGCCTCCGCTCGCGCACGGCGAGCCCCAGCAAGCGCATCCCCGCCGTCGACGACGAGGGCTACCTCAACGCCATCGAGAACGTCAAGGAGGACAAGGTGGTGGTAGTCTTCATCTACGACGATCGAGTACGTTGTTCTACGCGTCTACGCGCCTGTCCACGAGTCATGCTAACTAGTGCAGTCTGAAATATCAAGCGAGGTCGAAAAGTATATGACTGAACTCTATTCGATGCACTACCGTTCGACCAACTTTGTCAAGTATCACTACGAGGACGCCGAGATTGGTGTTGCAGGCGTCCCGGCCGTGCTCGCATACCGAAACCAGGGCGAGCAGTTCGCGGACCTGGTCCCGCTGCTCGACGAGCTGCCTCACAACGCTGAGCTGAGCGCTGCATCCCTTGAGAAGCTGTTTTACGAGTAAGTTCATCCCTTGCTGTGCCACGCAACTGGCATCGACTCCGTGCTAGGACTTGGGCTAACAGAACCGCAGACGTGGCATCCTCTCGGAGCTAAGAATAAACCGAAAGTGATCTCACCGCCCCAACTCACGACATGCTCGATATGCTCGACATGCTCGTGGATCGGTCGCTTTCTCTTCTCGTTCTCGCATCACGGCGCTAGGCGGTTTCATCTATTTCCAGCGCTGCCCGTCAGCGGCGCTAAAAGTCCGGTCTCACCTCAACCACCACCACCCCGCAAACCGCCACGTGCGGATCCACCACGCATCGCCTGCGCCATGGTCATCATCATCACTCATCAATTTCTTTCCTTTCTCAGTAAATGTTTATCGCAGCGAATGTGCATACGAGTCTTTGGCTCGCGTTAGCCTGATTGATTTATTGGCGCATACACGAGCGGGTCATAGACGGCATTGGGAGGCTACTCTGTTTCGATACTGTCGCTTCTACGGAGCGACTGGCATGGCGTTTTACTGAAGGCATCAACACGCACCTGTTGATATGGGGGAGGGGTAATCGCTGCGATGTGTGTACGCTGTTTAGGATGGACCTTATACCCCCGATCATTGTCAAGAGGCTTTCTACATCTCCATGAATATCATCATTATCGACAATCGAGACGTACGCAGCTAGTCTAGTGGAACTTAATGTGTAATCCCGTCCATGTCATCCATCCCAATGTCCATTTCGGCACCGCTGATCGTCCTTGCATCACCCTAGCCACTGTGCGTGCTACCGCAGCCCAGTCCCCGCTCCATGTCCCGAACCGCTTCTGCATCCGCCACACCGGGTTTCGACGAACAAGGCGCACCTTACAAGCGCCTGCTCATCATCATCATTGGTACGAGTGCGAGTGCGAGCGATGTGAGTGCACACGTGCAGCACAACAGAGTCTCGACCGATTGATCGTCAAACAACACACAAATAAACACTTGCTCACTCGCTCAATCAATGGTAGTTGGTGCAGCCCCACCCAACTGCATGGCTGCTGTTCTTCTCCAACACATGCACACCGCTAATCCTGATTCCCGAGCCGTGGGGATCGACGGCTGGGTATGGGAAGAGGCGGGCTAACAGCTAACTGTACGCATGGCGCGTTGAGCGCGTTCAAATGTTGGTTGGTTAATTGGGTGGCTGGCGGCGTAGTTGCAACAGGTTGATCAACAGTGATGGTTATGGTACTAACGAGGTAAAGGAGTAGTTATGCAAGGCTTGCAGTGCATTGTAGTGCAGGAAGAGGGAGGGTGATGGGATGGGATGGGGGTTGTATCAGCAGGATGGAGAGGAGAGGGACTCTGAGTAGTGATGTGAGATGCATGCACGTAAACTCGATTCGACTCGACGAGAGAAAGTCAAGACAAAACCTATGAAAAGCCAGACTTTCTCCTTACTCGTATAGTTTTCGTACACTCGCCCTCTTCTCCTCTTCCTGTCCCCTACCTTTCCTTCTGTCTCTCTTTCCGTCAAAAACCCCTCCGCTTTCCTCCCCACAAAACAACAAACCCAACACCAAGCAAAAATCCCTCGTGACTCACCATATCGAACGGTGATCCGCTGACCACATGCTCCCACAGTCCTCGTTTCACATCCCTCATGCTCACGCCCACGTGTCTTACCCACCCGCTCCACCTGCAACTAGTTCCATGCGCACAGCCTCATCCTTCGCAAACAGCAACAGTCCGAGCTTCACACGGATTCTTGTGCTCGTGCACGTGCCATGTTCGAACCCGCACGGATGAGATTGTGTTTCCCGTTCCGCGCTCACATCACCACGTGCAGAGTGCTCGTATATTCAAAACCAATTATGACGAAGATGGCGATGAACAGTCGAGTCCATGAACGGATTGATGTATGCATGATACGATTAACCATCCGAATCCTTACTTGTACCCTGTCAGTTGGCTCGATGCACAAGCATCTTGAAAGTTCTACGGGTGGAGTCGTGAGAATCTTGACTGGGCGTGAGATTTCAAGGCAAGGTTTGCGTGTCTTGAAAGGAGGGGTCGTTTTGTGGCTGTGGATTGCGCTGGAGGGGTAACTAATGTGCTCATGGATAATGCTGATGATGGGTTTTTGGTGAAACGGGAGTGGTGGGGCGGAGTCGGACGAGGTGTTTTGGTGTGGGTTGGTGGGGCGATCGTGTGGGTTTCGTTTCGGATGGGGAGGGATGGGCGGTGTAGTTGGGATGTTGTGCTTTGCTGTGCCGTGTGGTGTTCCTGGTGTTGATAATATATGCAAGACACGATGGCTTCGTGTCGTGTCTCAGTAGAGGCCGAATTGAAGTCAGACTTCATAAAGTTACATACGAAAACCGTGGAATAATTCTTGAGATCACATTACCCTAATCGCAACACAGAAGCAAAAGTAAACTAACCCTAGAAACCATCACGTCCCTCTACCTCTTACACCCTTCTCACGTCCCGTGCGCCTCAGGCAAGCCCTCCTTCTCCCTCCTCAGCAACCCACTCGCCCTCAACTTCTCAATTCGATCCGCCTCCTTCTTCTGGCTCTTCTTATTCCCAATATTCCACGCGACTCCATACGCAACCATGCAGAGCAGCATGAAACCTGTTCCCGTCAGCAAGCACGCCCCAACTCTAGACCAAACGTGTTTACCGATGAACCCAAACATGACTCCAATTTCGTGGCCTACCGAAGGCGGAGGCCTGTATGGATGTTCTTGCGCCATGATTTACTGGCGAGGCTGCACGTTGCTACGGTTTGAGATCTATTGTGCAAGTACGCTCATGTGATTTGGAAGCACTTGCGTTAGCCCAGGAAGCTTGGTTGCCTGGACGCGATCTTCGTTCGCAGCGATCCAAGAGAAGTCAAGAGAGACGGAGTGCTTGTCAGGCTTGGTGTTGCTGAGGGGTTGCTTGTCTTTCATGATGCGTGCTGAGCGACGACGTCATTAGGCGTTCCATCAACACGGGATCGGGATGGTGGGCCGGGGCGCTAGCTGTGTTGAGATGCGATCGGCATCCCTGATCTTGCACCTCTTGGCGTGAATGTCAAACCGAGATTGCGAAATGAAACTAGATTGGTTGCATTTCAACCACTGTGGAAGAGTTCAGGCAGTGGGCTGGAGCAATCGTGCTCATACTAGCACAGTGTCGCGTGCCTCCCAATGGCCCAGCCGCTTTGGATCCGGCCCAGAATCCACGCGCCTGGTATCGACAACTGTGTCTTTATCCTCAATCTTCCAAAGTCCAACGCGTCTCCAGGCATTTATGCCTGCCGGAATTAGTGCCAAACCAGCGAGGTGGTGTACCGCAACGGGGCCTTCCGGATCTTCTTCGACAAGGAAATGCGCAATCAATGCGATGATGGCCTGCTTTGATACCTCAGGTTTCTTCTCCAAATCGACAGAACCGTCGTGATAGTACGTCAATTGGAATGTCGAGTTGAGCTCTTCGAGCTCCGGTACATGTAGCGTCACCAATTGGCCAGCAGACGATGAAATCCACCGGAGCTCCGCGGCAAGTGTCCGCGTCTCGATAGAGATTGACAAAGACAAAAAGTCGAATAGCACGGATTGGCGCTTCGGCAGAAATTCCTCTCCTCGGCTGGCGGATACGAGAGTCGCGCAGTAGATCTCTCGCCGAGGAGCGCTGGTTCTTCGGAAAGGCAGCGACAGATCCACGATGCAGCCCTCTTCCGTGATCGGGACCGAAAACCAGGACCACGATGGAGCAGTCTCGACCCCAGATTCGCGTATTGTGCCCGACTGTTTGAACCCCCACAGCAGTCCTAAAGGAAGAGACTCGCGCCACAGGCCGGCGAGGTAGACGAATCCGCTCAAGTTCTGTATCGCTTGAGCAATGCCAGCAAAGGCAATGACGCGGTCTTTGGCTTTTGTGAGCTGCATGTGCCGGTATTCATTGACTGCGCCCGTCCAGACTTCCATGAACTTTGCAATTTCGTCCGTGCGAGTTCCTTTGACAATCAGCCTCGTAGGCAGGGCTAGGACCTTCATGATTGTTGAGTGCAGGTAGTACTTGGACAGAATCTCTGTTCCGTGCGTGTATGCTTCCAGGGCGGTCGGCGCCGTGCCAACTAGCTCGTCGCAGAACAGCTCACAACATTCCCATACCATGGCTTCGTTTCCGTAATACAGATTCCTTGGACTTAGGATCCGTTCCTGGAATACCCATGCCCGGTTAAACAGTGGCCACTTCTTTGGCTCAAGCCAGTCCACAGTCGTCTCCGATACCGCGAGCGACAGGTACACGCCTCTCAATGAGCGCGCCTTTGGTCGTAGAACACAGGGAGCATAGCCCCGCGGATCATCTCGATGTTTGCAGATGGATTCCTGCGGGGGACACACAAAAGCTAGATTGCACGACGAGTTGCCGTACACGGTTGCCATGCGCGCAGCCTCCTTGTTCCAGTCGGCCGTCGAATCTTGGATGATGCAGAGTGAGTCGATCCAGATGTAATCGTAGCCGAGAAGGCGTGTAATACAAACAGCTTCTTTAAAAATATCAGAGAGTTCATGCCATGGCACTTCTTCCTGGAAACGCTCAAATGTGTCTAGCTCGAGCCTCAGTTGTTTCGTCGGGTCGGGCCCCCACATATGACTGAGAGTGAAATAGTCAAAGTTCGTATCGATCGAGGTATTGCATTTGAGGCGAACTTTGCCATGGGAGACATCAAGAACCCTTGTGGGTCGATTGGGCAATCCGCCGATATCTCTAGAACTTTTAGTAGGAACACCAGACGTTGTCTGCCGGCCAAAAAGGTGGCACTTTGTATGGCAGTCTTGACATGTCGACAACCACTTTTTGATCATCTCACTGTTGTCGCTTGACCTGTAGGGAACCGAATCCCAACTCAGCAGTGGCGGATCTCCATCCTCATACTCAGGATCCATGGAGCAGATGCGTAACCTGGAGGGAACGTGTTTGCTTTGGTTGCGTTTCGCATACTCGTTTCCCACAGTCAGGAAGATCTGCTTTGGGCTTCCAGCGGGCTGCAATCTTAGACTGACCCTGTCCCACGGATCAAGATCGGCTGTTGGATCTTCCTCGCGACCGACACTCCAAGCCCTCAGGATCAGCGTGCACATGTGGCAACTCAGGTAGCCATCAAGAAGCTGTGAGATGGTGCACAGCAGATAGGTAGTGCTATCCTTGATGGTCAGCCCCTCAAAGGCCGATTCGTCCGGATTCTGCAGCAAGTCGAGCAGCTGACAGTTTCTGGTGAACTCGGTGCATGTCGCACAAAGATCATGGAGTGGTGCTTTTCTTATAAGGCGTTGGCGATGTCTTGAACCACCGTGATTTCTCTCCCCAACACTCTCCGACTCGCAGTCCGACTGAAATGTACTTTGACGAGAGTTGAGGGTGAGGCCGGATTGGAACGTGTTCTCCCGCGTCATGGTTCCAGGATCGGTCTCAGTCAGGTATGTGGACTGGTCATCGTCGAGATGGGTGATCTTCTCCATGATTAAGTTTTGATGAAGAAAAGGAACTGAGGCTCACTCGTGCCAGGTCGCGAAGGCTCCGAGGTTGCTAGGCTAGCTCCCGTGACGTTGGGTGGGGGCCGGAATTAGCCTTTATTTGGTTGGGTGCGTAAGCACAGCTATCCAACACGGAAGGTACTTGGGGCCACGGCAATCGGCCTGGAGTGTCTGCAGATGAATGCATCGAACTTGAAACGGTCCGCTTCGCCCCTCCCGCTTCAAGCCAGGATGGCTACCCACAGGCTACAGAGCTTTTCACTGTCACACACCACACTCACCCGGCCCTGCCCTCGCCTTCAGTTCTTCATCCCGCCATCTAGTTCAAAATGAACCCAACCGACCCGACGGAGGCCATGACGGTGGGCCCAACCGAGATTGCTTCTGCATTGCGAGAATATATCGACTTCATATCGAATATCGATCCACCTTCGCCCGCACCTGGAGTGAATCGTGCACAAGAGCACATAGGTGCCGTGTCAAACCTCGATCAGCGTGCCCACAGCGATTGTCAAGGTTGTGGGTTACCTGCGGGTACGGACCCTTATGCATGGGCACCTACGATATGGTTGCGTAGATCTATTTCGACCATGCAACTTTACTCAAGCGCCCAACTAGGCTGTTCTGTATGCGGTATCATAGCCCGAGTCGTCGGCTGGCTCTCTTGCGAAAATGCACAGAACTATCGCCAGCTCAACATGCGCTTTGGACCAGGAAGCCCTTTGAGACTGGGCCTGACGGCCGACTCCAACCGTGTAGATGCTTTTTCAGTGTATACACCCACAGGTAAGAAGCGATTCCTTTGTCTTCAGATTATTAAAACATGGTGCGCAAAACGACTTCGGCGTTTCCCACCCGTATTGACTTGGTACAGAGCACTTCCCTCAACGCGGCCCTATGCTTCTCCCAGGTGATCATCATTTCCGACCAGTGCAAAATTATCCATTTTCACCAAAATGTGTTCAACTCGTTCAGACATGGTTTCGCAGTTGTTGCGAAAATCATCAACTTTGTGCAGAACTAGGAACTCCTTATCTACCCACGCGCATACTGCGCATCACCGATGGTACAGACGCGGTTCCAAGCATCCGATTAGTGGAGCATTCGCTTGAAACTCCTCCTTACCTTGCCTTGAGTCATGCCTGGGGCCGAAGCCAACCCTTGACCACAACAACCACAAACCTAGACGATCGGAAAGCAAACATTGCTTGGTCATCTCTTCCACCGACTTTTAAAGATGCCGTACTAGTCTGTAAAGCTCTTGGACTAAGTCACATTTGGATTGACTCGTTGTGCATTCTACAGGATAGTCGACATGATTGGGCGAAAGAAGCGGCTCGAATGAAAGACGTCTACGTCAATGCTGCCATAGTGGTTGCGGCTACATCTTCCTCTGGGGCTGATGAGGGTTTCTTATCGCCCCGCGATATATTGAAAGGGCGAGATGAGACCTCAGTGTTGGCTTCGTTTCCAGTGATGGGTTTCGACAAGGCATCTGATGTCCACGTGTGCTGTCATGTTCCCCATAGTTCCGACCATGGTGAGGATGGTCCTCTGACGAGACGTGGCTGGGCTTTTCAAGAACGACTATTGGCCCGCCGTCTATTGTCCTTCGATAAGAACGAGATCCACTGGGAGTGCGAGACGACAGCGCGCTGTGAATGTGGCGCTGACGACTATACAGAAAGAGAAGACTCTGACTCGTTTCCCTTGTCTAGGCTGATTAACAACACGACACTGGAATCCGTGTACGAGCATTGGTATGAAGACATCGTCGGAGCGTACAGCGAGAAGCAACTGTCGTACTCTTCAGACAAACTTCCTGCTTTATCAGCCCTTGCCAGAACATTCCAGGAAAAGCTAGATGATGATTACTTGGCTGGACTTTGGAGAAGAGATTTGAGAAGTGGTATCTTGTGGTCTCGCTCAAGATTCTATGATCTCGAAGACTTGCTGCCTGCGCCGCCTGCACTGCCCGCCCCACCCTACCGCGCTCCATCCTGGAGCTGGGCCTCTATTGATTCCCAGGTGTTCTTTCCGTGTAATGATCGGTGCTTCAGATATGAAGCGGCCATACTAAATTGTAGTGTCATCCCAGCCTCTTCTGATCCGACGGGGGAGGTCGTATCTGCTCACCTCGTCATCAAAGGTGCTGTATCATCACTAAAAATTGTTTGCCCGCCAACAGACTCACTACCAAATATCTGGGTCAATGTCGCAAAAGAAACCGAGGACTCATTTAGAGACTGTGCTAAGTTTTACATCGATTGTTTACTGGATTTACGAAGAGACAGTTCGTCCCATATTGTGACGAGGGCTGTTTCATCAGGGCAGTCTGACATTGTGTATTTATATCATGCACAAAAGCGCCCCCGCCGACAGTCATATCCCAAATCTCAGCATGCATTCGATATTTGGTGTCTTTATCTGGGATACGAGCGACCTCCCGAGGGTTATGAATACCAAGCCGTGCCAACAGAGGACATCTTTCAACCAAGCTTCCAAAAAACGCTCAGTGATGACCCAGGGTATGCAGAAGACATAGCCGAAGAGTCTGAACATTACAGGAACGCCGCATCCTACGTATTCGAGGAGACAAACACCCGTCACAGAGATGGCGTAAAGGATAATCAATGTCTCGAGGAAGATGGAGGGAGAAATCGCGAGTGGCAGGACGAACCCCCTCGCCAAAATCCAACAATGAGTGATCGCTCGCAAGAGGATTTTCCTTCCCAAGACCAAGAAATGGACGACTACTCACAGGGCGATAAAACCCCCACTCCAGGATACCGACACGTAGCTCTGGTGCTTGGTCGCGATCCGAAAGAACCAGACAGCTATACACGCCTTGGTATCATGTTCATGCATGAATCAGAGTACAAGGAGGTGTTCGAAGGCAGTGTCGAGAAGGCTATGAGGATATGCTGACACGCTCTATTACTCGTAGTTTTACTTACTTCATGGTTCATGTTTCGAAATCGCTTGTACATTTTCCTCTCGATCCTCCCACGTGAAGCGTACTCGCCGTCTTGATTTCCAGTCCTTCAGCTCCCGAACACGATGATGTGGAGTTGGGCACTTTAATGGCAGATACCCAGACAAGATCTTCCTTCTAAGTTGATAGTCTGTGCAATATTTCCTTACTTGAAGAAGCAGATCGCAATCACCTCATGGCGTTCCACTCCCGCTCGCAGACTAACAGGATTTTGTTATTGACTTGGTGCGCTCTTGGCTTCCGGCATTGTCTCCCTCGTATTCCTGTCAGCAGAACAACTCAGGCCGATCGGCCGCATCTTTCACTGCAATCTCTAGCGCCTTAGAGCTATTCTCCCCTCGTATTCCCGTCAGCGGAACAACCAAAGCTGATCGATTGCATCTTCACTGCAATTTCTAGCGCCGCAGAGACGTCTCGCTCGTACCAACAACACACCCCTCTCGACCCGTCTCGTCGCCGCCCCTGCAAACGTGAAACGAGGCGGGCTGATGTGCTGTGCTGTGCCGTGATTCCAAACTTTATGTATGCGATAGGAAAGGATGTTCGCGACGACGATAAAATGAGACGAGACATATTTATTAAATCACGGTCGATCAATGGCTCGAAAAGGCGCTTGTTTCGAACAACCGTCTCGCATCGGTTTACCAGGTCACATGGCATATGCTACAGGAGCGCGACAAATTTTGATAGGAAAAGAATCGAGGCTGCAGAGCCAGGAAATTGATGTCACATACACGCAGTGGCAAAAAAGACAGCACCAAACAAAGATTACCCAGATATTTGAACGATTGTATTAGATGCCGCGCAAAGATTGCTTTGCCAGCACAAAATTTGTCCCCTTCACTACTCACGCCCCAGCCCAGTAACCGGCCAAGACATCGAGCACCAAAGGCACCGCCGCTCAGAGGTAGCGAGCAGCAGCAAAACTCAATCTAGCTTCCCTGTCCACACTTGTCGCACGATGGGAGAATACGTTCGGACAAGCTCTAGCTTAATTGGAAGCAAACATCCCAAGAACAGCTGCCAACACATACACAGCCCCCCGAAAGGAACAGGCGAGTGCGGACAACAACCCCCAAGAAACCCCCCTGATGGAACAGTTGAGAAAAAAGCCCCCAGAAGCCCACAGTTGCCAGCCAGCGTCTCCTCAATGCGGTAGCCCAATTTCCCAAGGAACGTCGGGAATCGGTATCGGTTTGGCTGGCTTTGCTTGAGTTCCCCAGATGCCCGCAGTGAAAGGGTGACGATTGATAGCACACAGGGACGTCAAACCTGATCTCCAGCGCCGGCACAAAGCCATGGGTTGTGGGAGCGTAACCGCATCGCAAGGGAGCGTAATCGCGTCGCCAGGGAGCGTAATCACATCGCCACGGGTGATGGAGTACGTGCAAGTTCACCCTCTCAATAATTTTTTCAAAATTCTTCCTGTCCTGACTGACTGCAACAGTCAGTAGAGTCGGAAATGTGGGTATGTCGGTGGGCAAGACAAAGTCTGGCGAAAACCGCGCCTCACGAGCGAAGGCGGTTGGCATTCCAATGAGGACGCTCCGGTACTCACATCCACCCTTTCTCGAGCGTGGAGGGCGAGCGTGGAGTGAGCATCTCATCGTGCTGTACACGATTGAGTGTGCGGATTTGAATGCGTCCTTGGTCGAAAATCGCTGCAGTTTTCGCCTGAATCTCGTATTCTGCCATCGTGACAAGATGATGTCTTCAACGAGACAAACGTGCACCAATAGTGCATTGATAACGAGTTCAGCTATGAGTTCAGCAATGTCGCCGTCGCTCGGACAGGCGTTGGGCCCTCTGCTAACCAAGGGCGGTCTGCCGCCGAGGCTTGGATAGATTTATTGTCGAGCACGCCCCTGTACCGAGCGATCTGATGAATAGGTGACAAACGCCCCTAATTCATACAACGACGTATCTCCGAACCTCGCCCGCGCAATAAAAAATTCGCAGCGGTTGACGAGGTTGGAGTTTGAAACTTGGTGGGTGAGACCAGAAGTTTCGCGTGGGTGCCAATGAATAAAAAACTGCCACGGACCGTTCGTTCGGCCTGTCAGAGTGTTCAAAGAACAACTCCATGTCTGTTGGCTTCTTCCTCTGGAATCTGATTCCGAGACCTCCCGAAAGCTCCATGCACAAACGCACAGAGGTCCAGGCTCTGAAGGACTCAGACTCCAGGGCGGGGTAATCCCTACTGCATTGGTCCACAATGTTCGTTCACCTCGTTCGAGGGATGATTCTTCATGATTCTTCATGATGCTTCAGTATTTCTTCATGATGTGCAAGATCAGGCTCCCAGCCTTGATATCACTTGCCACTGAGGTCCTGTGGTTCTCAACAGGAACAAACAGTTCCCGATTAGAGAATGTTTGCACTGTACGCAGAGCACTTGGGCTTACGACAGATGATTCAGTTGGTCCTCAATTGGACTTGGGCTTCATGGATGGAAGGCACCCGGAGTGGCATCAACACCAAGACGTGTCGGGGTCGGGTCTGGTCTGCGGCTCTAGCTCTGGCTCGAGCTGTTCAGCCTGCGGCTTTGGTCTTGTGACGCCCGACTTGGGGTTGATGCTCGCTCTTTCGGGGTTCTTGACACTTTCAAGTCTGAATTGGCTTCTTCCGCCATTTCTTCTGTAGGGATTCTTCTGCGCTGTCAATGCGATGGAGCTCATTCTGACATACAGAATCATTCTCAACTCGATCGCCGGGCGAGAAGACATCCCTGATTGGGTTGTGCCGAATTCGAGGTCTTGCGACATGGACCAACTAACGCTTGGATTTTTCGCAATGCCTCGGATGTGGGTTCTTCGACGAACGTCCCATCGAACCAGAACGGTCGTAACCGTAAGCTGAGGTCTTACAATGCTGACAGCGAAAGGCTCTTGATTCCATTCTGCCTGAACGTGGATCCGCCCATGGTTTCCCATGGACTTTCCGGACACGATGGGTTCTCTATCCAAGGATACCCGAAGATAAGGGTGTGATGACCCACGAGGATGCGATGATCTCGACTGAAGATCATTGATCTCAACCGGAGGCCAACCCGGTGATCACAATGTCTTGAATGTGGAGCGAGGCTCCTAGCTCTGCGCCGTGAGGCTGAAACTCTTGCCACTACGCAGTGGGATGAGTGCAACGGATGTGCATGAGGTAGCTCACTGATGTAGCGTGTGCCACGACGGCCGGTAGGCTCTCAGATTGCTGTGCTGACTTGGGTGTGTATGTGTCCGTGAACGATGCTGAGTGTGGTTGAGGAAAACAGGATATATCGTCAACGTGTCCAGTGGATGACTGGAACGCGGCTGGGGTTGGGACATGGCGGACAAATCGAACAAGACGCGCACTGGCGTTGGGGAGGGTACTAAAATTTCGCAAAAGGACGTGGACTGAAGACGCTGGAGAGCGTCGAAAGAAGGCGTGTTGTGAAGTTGCGCGTGGGAGTGGGTGAGAGAAAGACGGAGGATGGTGGGCTGGAGGAGCGTATTTGTACCCGAGAGGTTGCGTCGCGCTAGCAGGGGCACATAGCTTGGCAGCCAGTGGGCGCGCTGTGTCATCGTCATCGCAGGCGGCATTCTAGGGGTAACACACTCTCACCGTGCAATCTGCGCCGCTGTGGCCACAATCGGGGAGTCATGGTACGTATGTGTCGTACTCTTGAGGCAAAAAGGAACGTGATTGACATCAGGCAGCCGCCCAAACGTAAGAGAGGGCCCGTCAAGACGCGTCTCGCGACAAAGAGGCCGAGCAAGCTCGCAAAAGAACACGACCTGACAGCGGACCAGGAGGCGGAAATTAGAGAGGCATTTGGTCTGTTTGCAATCCAACACCCGAATCACAACGACACCAGCGAGGGCGTGTTGAGACGCGACGATGTGCGCAGGTGCCTCATGTAAGTTTCAAGCACACGTGCACTCTGCTGCCTCGACAGAGCATCGGAAGACTGACTCGTCCACGCTAGATCACTGAACCTGGCTCCAGCAAAATCCGAGCTCCCAGAAATCCTGGCGACCATAGATCCACTGACCACTGGTTTTGTACCCTTCGTACCGTTCCTTGCCTACGCCGCTATCGCCCTACACACAAAGGAGGACGCCTCTGACGACGACGAAGACGAGAATGAATATGAACAAGAGAGCAGTGTCGAAGAAGTGAGAGCCGCATATAAGCTGTTCACCCATGGCGGTCCTGGGCCGATAACACTGGCCCATTTGAGGAGGGTGGCAAAGGAACTGCGCGAGGACGTGCCGGAGGACGTTCTCAAGGACATGATGCTGGAGGCGAATGGTGGAGTGCGGGGAAAGGGGAGAGATGTAGGAGGTGTGGGCCTAGAGGAATTTGAGAGCGTCATGAAGAGAGCCGGGCTTTCCTTTGGATGAAGCCATTCCTTCTGATCGGTGCAGAGGAAGATTCAATGCTACGTAACCCCAAATAGAAATGGAAACGAGTATGTCTGTGTGGCGGGGCCGTAGAGCGAGATGAAATGATACCCTTGGCATGGAACTTTCGGAAACCGTTTCTCACTACGGCGACCGATGCCAGCGGGGAATGACACCTGGAAAAAGGGTTGTGTTGGAATTCCCTCCCATACATCTATCTACCAATTCTCACATGCCACGTCTCTCATTTAACGAGTCTCTATGCTAACGCCCACGCTTCACCCACAAACGCGAATACCACACCATTCATCAGCCACAGACTAACTGTGGAATGCTGCCCAACACGAAACATCTCTGCGACTTTGAGACGCTCTGCGACAAGAAATGGTACCCAAAGCGCCGGCTAATGCATACTAAAGGGTTGTTTAAAGGTGTCAGAATGAAGGAGTATCGAAGCAGAACAATGCCGCCACTAGAAACGTGCAACATGACGGGATCTATTTGATCGTGCACTGCCATCCAGACTCTTTGCTCAGCAAAGGCAAACTGTGAACGTATTAGCAAATTGTTCATCGTCGCTCACGAAATAGGAGCTTACCTAGCACCCAAACACCACCCTAGCTCGTTGCCCTTGATCTTCTTCGCAATCTTCACCTCACGTTCAAGCGGCATCCCGTATCCAGTGTGCAACAGCGCCATCATGAAGTTGAGGTCCAGGCAGTGCTGTGGTCGACCCTGCAATTCCTCCAAAGCGCTCTTCTCGTCTGTCTTGACGCCCTGGAAAACATCCCAGGCGCTCTCACCGGCACATACGCGATGGGCCAGGTCTTGCATTTCCGAGAGCGTAAACGACTCGGGCATGCCGAGGGGGAACGTGCGATCATAGAAGAAGGATAGCAGGTAGACAGCTTCGCGGGCGAAGGTCTGTTCGAAGCTAGGCTGGTGGATGCCCTTGAAAGCACACGGTGCAATCTTACACTCTGCGTCCTTCTCTAGCGTTTGCTCGGCGAGACCACGGCATAGGGCGGGAGAGCCCGTGGCGGGGCCTGTCATATTGACCGTTATCGCGGCGCCGAGTGGGTGGTTCGACGGTAGCGATACCTCAATCTCTTTGCTCGTACCAGCTGCGAGGCAGGGATTTGTTATGGGCTGCTTGAGCCACTCCTGGTCGGGCTTCTCCTTGTTCTCCTCATAAAGCTTCTTGACGAGAACATTGTGCATGTTGTTGCGCGCTTCATTGAGGCCGTAGCCCAGGTACGAGTGCTGGTAAAGTGTGAAGTCGCGACCACCGAACTTGAGCTCGTATTTATGCTCGCCGTCTTCGAGTTTCTTGGGCATGCCACCATCAGCGCTGTCTGGGAAGGTGGGCTGGAACACAATTTGAGTGGAGCCACCACCAAGATCGAGGACCGCTGCTGTCGGATTCTTGTCAGGCCCTCCAATCTTGCCCAGCAGGTAGTTGGTTGTGATCCAAGCGTAGACGCCCTCCTTGTCACCATCCATGACTTCGATGCCGCCGTGTTCGTCGTTGACAATGGGAAATGGATATGCGGTTTCCAGGCGGTGGCGCACAGCCTCCAGAATCTTCTTGCTCTTCTCCTCACCAACTTTCCGGAGACCAGCTGTGGCCTTGAGCGCGATCGGAGAACAGCTACGGTAACTCTCTGGGACATTCTCCACAGCCTCGTTGAGCAGAACATCGAGACTCTTGGCTGCGGCCTCGGGGTCATCAGCGTAGGCTGAAAGGCCCGATCCTGGATGCTTCTTCTTCTCTGTCATCTTGAAGAACTCGCTTTCGAGTTCGGGGCTTGGGCCGCAGTTGTTGAATTTATAAACGTGGATGCGAGAACCCGAGCTGCCGGCGTCGATCATGAGGGCATATTGAATGAGGGGCTTGTCTTTGGAATATGACTTTGTGCATGTCTCTGTGCTCGCGCCTTCCGAGGCCGTGTTGCCATCTCCGCCTCCGCCTGAGAAGTGTTCTGTTGCTGGTGTCAGCGTAGTCCCAACCGAGTTTCTGATCTAGGACTTACGTGTAGGTAACCTGTCCCTTGGAGCCACAAAGTACAGTATCAGCAGTATGAAGGCGATTATGCCACCCGTCTTGAGATAGCGCGCCTGCCTCCCCTGGTTCATCGCACCGTTCTTGATATCGTTCATGAAGGACACGGAGCCAGAAGACCTGGTTCTGGAATGGCGGTCTGGTTTCTCGAAGGGGTCGCTGTGCGAATCGGAATTGTTGCGTGGCAGGGAGACTGAGACTCGTCGTCGTGGGCCGGAGTTGAAGCTGAAGTATGACCAGATGCCGGGGCGCCTGCGGACGTCGACTCCGCTGGACATGGACTGTGGAAGGGAATTAGGGTCTTAGTGGAGCATTGGTAGAGGGCGCGGGCTGGATACGGGAGAGTTAGTTCAGCGTCGAGGCGGTGCGGGTCAGGGGCGGCTGAGGGCGACCAAGGGGGGCTAATGGGAGACGTACAGACGCATCAGTCAGCATGAGCTGGCAACCAGGCGAATTCTGGCAAAATGAAGGAATTGGTGCGTTCAGTACAGATCTTTGGTGGCGTTGGCTTTGTTACACGCGCGTCGTGTTCTTTTCTGTCCCTGAGCCTTGCTTGGCGCTGAGCCGCTTCCGATCGTTGTGGCGATCGCAGCTTCCTCTTCGCCTTCCTCCTGTCCTTCACTGGTCAACGAACCGGACCAGCCACTGGTGCATATAGCGTTGGAAAGAGTGTAGAGCTGTTTGTTTAAGTCGGGCATAAACCAGGGGGTTCGCTAGGTCTTCACGTGTCCACTTTCTACATATGTATTTATCGTCGCAATAGGCAAGGTCAAGAAGCCGTCATGTAGCAATATTGCGAACATTTCAAGCTAGAATTCAACAGCCATCGCTCAAACATCTCAGTCTCTTCTTTCCCTCTTACAATACACAATTTCATCACGTCTCGATTACACTGTTTCCATTGCAACACTTTCCAGAACCGGCACTCCCATCATCTTCATGTTTCGGCCCCATTCCTTCCTTGATACACCTTCCTCTGCACTCAAACTCTCAAATCCCCGCATTGTCCACCATCCTTCATCTTCCCTCCGTCAACGTTTCGAAACAGATCCTCACCATGCTCAGCCCTCGGCCTTGGCAAGCCATCCCTCTCCAATCTTGCAGGCACAACCCAACAGCACACTTTTTTTTCGTCTCGAAACTCTGGGGATTATGTTCTCTTCTTGTTTCTTGTATCATTTGCTTAACCGAATAGTGGCAGGTCTCAACCGCTATTTGACGACGCTGAAGCTCTGGCTGCCCTCGCAATTACTCATGACCATCTGGCCTCCACGGTCGGGCAATTGTAGGCGTAATATATCTTACGCGGCACGGGCTATGTAACATTGTTTCACTATGAGCACTGAATAGCTAGACTCCCAATCTCGCACGCTTCGTTACCTGTACTTATCATGGCGTCGATCCCTTCCCTTACCATCGTACCCGCACAGCGACCATGCCACTCACATTCAGGCTATCGCTTCTTTCGTCCCTGCTCTGGACATCGTTTTCGATAGCTGCACCAGCTTCACCATCGTGCACAAAAGAAGAGCAGCAACCCGCCATCGCCACAGCATCATCCCAAGTCGCCCAACCCACCTACAAAGCCACCACTCGCGCGTCAGTCTTCCGCCCATACCAGGCACCCAACCCCACTAACCCCCTCAGCATTGCCACATCCCCCGAAGCCATCGGAGGTTCCTACACGACCTTCGGTCGCGGCCTCGACCGGCCCCTCCAACAAAATGGTACTTGGATCGATGTAACTTCTCCTTCCTCCGCTCTTTCTCCCCCCCTCTTCCTCTCCTTCCTCTTTCTCTTTCCCTCCTAACCCCTTCTCTTTTCTGTAGGTAAACATCTGGGATACCCGCCCGGACATCCTCTCCAAACCCCCCTTCCTCTTCACCCTCTCCCCGGGCCGCACCTCCTCCACCCACACCATCCACCAACTCTCCCTCGACCCCGCCACCCCCGGCGCGAAGCTCGCCTACACCCAAGGCGACGCTGATTTGCCTGTCAACTACGGCTCTACCGCCGCGTTCATCCTTACGGACGGCGAGACCAACGACAAGCAGGTGGTAGACAACTGGACGATTGGCAAAGACGCGGCGGGCAGGACGGTGCTGGGGATGGCGGAGTGGAAGGAGAGTAAGGTGTGGGGGGCGTTGGGGGGAAGCGAGTGGACGCTTGCGGGGTGTTATTGGAATAGTGAGGGGGTGGATCAGTTGTGTGATGGGTTTGTGTTGATTAATCCGCCGGCAGGTAAGTGCTAGTGTGTGGATGGAGAGGGAGGGAGAGAGCGTACTGACGATGTGTAGGGTTCGGAGCGGGGACGGGGGTTGTGCTTGAGTTGGAGGAGTGGGAGGGGTGAGGGGAATGGATGGGTTGGGGTTGTGGGGTGTGAGTTCGGATAGAGTTCCATGCAATTCGTACAAATAAGGGGTCAGGGATCTACACGGACAAGCCATTTTCTCCCGTACTGTCTCCGTCTCTGAGGTCTTATCATCCGTCTCAAAGGAAATATAACCATACACGCCAAATCTAGGGTATCATCTCATCATATTGCACGTCAAACCACCCAACATCTCAAAAACTCCCCCCAATCTGCCCCTTCATTCCCCTCGAATACATCGTCCCCTTCCTCTTCATCCCCCTCTTCTTCTTATCCCCCCCCTTCCCCCCATCCTCCTCATGCACAATCCCCATCGCCATGCCCACACCCCCGGCAACCCCCTTCTTCCTCACCGCCGCCTGCGTAAGCGCAATCTTCCTCTTGACCTGAAAGATCTTCCACCGACTCTTAATCCGATACCACCTGCGATAAATATACTCGCTGCCCAAGACCAGCATAGTAACCACCATAACCGGCACCGCAATGACCCAGAAAAACGCATCCGAGTGGTGCTGCACGCCATTGAAGCGGTCGAAATTCTGCCCGAAATATCCGACTAGGAAGGTCAGGGGTAGGAAGAAGATGGTCACCGCGGTGAGTATCTTCATGGATTCGTTCTGGTACGCGCCCATCATGTTGAAGATCAGGTCGATCAGGTTGTCGGCTGCCCGGCGCATCTGCTCGAGCGAGGATGTGATCATGATGCAGTGGTCCTCGACGTCGCCGAGGTACGTGTGGGCAAGGGGCGAGATGGTGATGCTGGAGATGAGCTGGCGGCGCGAGGGCGCGGCCGTCAGGCCGGGGGTAGCGGCGGGCTCGGATTTGTGGTCACGGAGGGCGTTGATGAGGGACATGATGGGCTGGATTGTGCCTTTGAAGATGGAGAGCTCCGACGTCAGAATGTAAAGTTGTTGCGAGTGGAGGACTTCGGGGTCTTGGAGCACTTCGAGCTCGACTTTGCCCATGACGTCTTCGTAGGCGTAGACGATGGGGATGGCGAGGTCGATGATGGCGTCGATGATGGCTTGCACGATCATGCTGGCGTCACAGCTGCGGCGGAGGATCGTGTCTTCGATGTTCAGGCGCTTGAGGATGGGCTCCTCGATGTCGTTTGCCGAGTGCTCGAAGAAGGATATCACCGTGTTGTCGGCGCAGAGGAAGACGGAGACTTGCTCTACGCTGACCTTGAGGCCCTTTTCAGCGAGCGCAGAGTGCTGCTCGAGGTATATGACCCTGTCGATATTGCGTCCCCCGTAGCGCTGGAGGGTCCTGATGTGCTCGTGGTGCTTCTTTTCCCGTGCTTCCTGCACACGCGAGGCAATGGCTCCATCGAGCTGCTTTGCGTCTTTATCGCTAAAGTCGGAGTGTTTTCGCGGGTTTTCAACATCAGAGTCGCTGTCCGACTTGGAATGGAACAGGTCCTTCACACGCTGGAAGGCGGATCGCGACTGCCGTTTCTGGCCGGCGCGCTTTAGCTTCCTTGGCCCGTCGTCGTCGTCTTCAGTGTCGGAGTCACTGTCGCAATCGCTGTCCTCGTCCTTGACCAATTTCGAGAGCGTGAGCAGTACTGGAGAGGTCAGCATGTCTAATTAACTGGTTGAGGTGGTGAAGTCGCGACATGCACAAGCAATCTACGCACTCGCACGCGCACGCGATTCACTACCGCGGTAATTAAGGGTGGCACCCACAGAAAGCTTGATCTGAGTACCAGTCGGCCTTTGTGCGAGACTTGTTCGTGTTCATGAGATCCTCGACGGCCAGCCTGTGCAGGTTCTTGTGGTTGGCCAGGACCCTGATCACGTCGTAGCTCAGCCCGTTGACGTTGATCCAGCGGCACTGCACCCAATCTTCCTTGGGCGTCTGCAGAAACTCTTCGAGGTCGTCATTGTCCTTTTCGTGGCACTCGACTTTCTCCTCGGAAAAATCTACAATGGTGATGTCGCAGCGCTGGTGCAGATAGTGATGGGTATCGCGTCCATACGTCTCCTTCTTGGTGTCAATGCCCGGCTCAGCGCCCGGCTCCTCCCAGTGCTGCTGCGTGGGCGAATTGTTGCGGTTGTAGTGGCGGACCGTGTTGGAGCGCGTGGGGCGACGTCGAAGCGTGTCGATGGAGGCGCGCGAGGGAGTCAAGAGGCTGTTGTTGTCGACCTGGGCTGCCGTCGCCGTCGTCGACGACACGGAGCGACCTCGACTTCGCGCCTGCGTGTCAAGTCGCAGCGCGCCCCTTTCGACAGACAGACGGGGCACCGTTGGGCTCCCAGGAGCAAAGTCCTGCACCCGGGGGTCTGTTGGCGACGCCATTGTCGGCGGCGACGTCACTGCGCGAGGTGGAGGCTGGTGACGGGAGTGACCGAGGGGGAAGAGACTGGAGGATGTTCGCCATTCGACAGGCACGCGCAATTTGCTCCTGAGCGGATTTCAATCGGTGATTGAGTTGCTGACGGTGAAGGGGACATTTTCAGCTCGACGTGACGGGGTTTCAGCCTTCTGCGTGGGCCAATGGGGCGCTGTCCGTTTCGCGCCATCCCATCTGCGCACCCCCGGCCTGCCAGTGCCAGAGGCAGCGGTGCGCAGGACGAGTGCCCTCTGTGTCTCTGTGCTGTGCCTCTGCAGGATGATACAGTATTACTTAGGGATGCAGTCAGTCGTCGCGGCTGACGGCGGGTTTCACGACACATCCGGGGCCGCTTTGGGCCGCCCTCGAGGACAGACGGACACCTCAGTGAATTACTGAGCAGTGGGCTGACAAAAGTCGTCGCCAGGCTCATCTTGACGACTTGCCATCTCGCGGGCGACGGGCTGTTTCTATTCCAGACTGCGCATGAAATTGTGGTTGCTGGTGGCCAATAGCAGGCCGTCGGTCCAGGCTGGGCACCGTCTCCACCTCCTCCCCAAAGCGCACCTACCTAACCGCCTGCTGCGCTGCTCTGCTCTCGCATTCCTCTCCCCGCTGCAGCCTCATCCACGACAGCGTTAACCCCCCCCCATCTCCCCATCTTCACCCGCAGCCCGCAGCTCGTAGCCCGCAGTCCGAGAGCCTCCCTGCTGCTGCCGCTGCCGCCGCCGCTGCTGCTGCTCTCGGCGGCCCTGACGCCTCGAGTTTTGCCACCACGCACGCACCTTCCCGCCGCCGCACCCACCTCGTCCTCCCCCTAGCCGCGACCACCAGCAAACATCTTCACTCTCCGCCCCAGCCATCTCGACAACGCCCTCCGTCGCCTCGAGTCTCGCCCGGCCCCCTCGACCGAGTCCGGCTGCTTGCCTGCGTCTCCCGTCCGTCGGAGTCTCCTTTCACGCCCTGTCGTCGCATCTGCTCGCCAACCGCCGACCCTTTGACGCAACCGAGACGAAAGCGTTGGCTGCGCCGTCTCTCCCCCGTCTGGCCGTGCATCGGCCGCTCGCAAACTCTCTGCTTGCCTTCCACCACATGCGGCACTAGAGCTGCAGTTACCCCATCTCACACCCGCCTCTCCTCCGCTCACCGACGACCACGCAGCCCGCCCAAACATGCGAGAGGTCAACTTCAGCATCCCTAATGCCAACAAGGCCTCGGTCGGCATCACCACCGCCCTCTATGACCGCCGCGCTCTCGACTGCACCTCGACGCTCCCGCTCATCAACTCCCTGAACCATCTCGCCTATCTCACCACCTCGTCCGCGCGGATTCGTGACATCCTCACCGTCGATGGCGGCATCGAGCGCCTAATATGTATCCTCAAAGAGGGCAGGAGCAAGGACATGATGGACATGTGGAAGTGGAACCTCGCATTCCAGTGCATTTTCAACATTGGCGTGCGAGGGTCTGAGAACGTACGCACCCGCGTCGTCGAGGCTGACATGGTGCCCGTCATCGCCACCATCCTCGACAACTACATCAAGGTCGTGGACAAGTGCAGAGAGCGTGCAGAGGCCGAGATGCGGAGAAACGCCCGCCTTGGCACGTCCAGCAGACACCATTCCTCGCGCTCTGGCGAAGTCGCATCCAGCTCGACCCACAGGGCCGAGCGAAGTCGACGAGCCATCCCTCCGCCCATCGAGATACCCCAGACCTTCAGCCAGACGCCTCTCGAGTCACAAGCCGGCGACGCTACTCCGACCCCGTCATTCTCACTCAGCTCCCCACCCGAACGAACCACCTTCACCCGCGGCCGACCATCACACCACCATCATCATCGCAGCCATGAAAGTAGAGCCCAGCTGTTTGGCACCGTCGGTGGCACCACTCGCAACATCGGACAGCCTCTAGTCACTGCATTGCCGGCAATGGAGACGACTGATACCTTCCACGTGAGACCTGTGCGAGATGCGGATCGTCTGCCTTCCATGCTCCCAGCCCTGCAAGGGGAGATCACATCCCAACCAGAGTCTCCCACGACCCCAAATGCTCCACAGGCGCGTCAAACTAGCCCCCGAGGAGGCATAACGCGACCGCGCCGCCGGCCTTCTATCCAACACCAGCTGTCCATGTCCGGCGAATCAGATATCGATGCACAACACGAAGAGTTGGCACAAGTGGCAGCCGCCGCCGCGGCTGGCCCAGCCGTGCCCGAACCCATCGTGGGCATACAAAACGACATCAACATGGCTGACATGGTCGAAAATGGCGAGATGCTCGACGGCGGAGCCACACCTGTTGTCCTCGCAGCCCCACCATCAGAAGGAACAGACGAGAGCCACGACACGCTGAACATAACACACCGACCTGCATTGGATGGAAGCCTCATCAATCCCGCTAACAACCAGGCCACTGGCCCCATCGGTGGCTTCTCCCCTGTCCAGCCAGCTATAAACGCCGTCAACACCAATCCTCCTCCGCCCTGGTATCCGCGTTATACCCAAGATCGAAACGCAACTGGGGTTCTAGCAGCCATGCCTCGCGACGAGGATGTGCTCATGTCTCTTCAGCTGCTGGCCTACGTCTCAAAGTACTGCAATCTACGCTCGTATTTCCAAAAGTCCCATCTCGTTCCAAGGCTGAAGATTGGAAACGACCTCCAACTCCTCGATGGTGAGGTCGCCAGTCCTCCGCCGGCCATGGATGAAGACGATGACGAAGAGTACCTGCTTCCCGATGATTTCAACATCTTCCCTCTCGTGGAGAAGTTCACCGTCAGACACCACACATCGGACATGCAGTACTGGGCAAGCGTTGTGATGCGGAACCTGTGCCGGAAGGACGACTCGCGAGGGGGCATTCGACAATGTGCATACTACCAGTGCGGGCGGTGGGAAGAGTTCACTCGACAATTTGCCAAATGTCGCCGCTGTCGCCGCACAAAGTACTGCAGCAAGGAGTGTCAAAAGAGCGCGTGGGTCTACCATCGGCACTGGTGCGTTGCAGCGAATTGAGGCTCGGGACACGGCCATAATTTCTTACCACGGTCATCATCATTGGGTGCACGCTTTTATTTATGCCGCATATTGCATGGCGCTCGGCTTGTCACATATCTTGGTTTCCCACAACTTAATGAAGCGACACGACTGGATACCATCCCATCATCACGATAGTCAGACTGCCTGGCCTTGGAGGAAATCTAAATGTATTCGGAGTTGGAGCGAAACGACGAGGCACTGGAAGCAGAGGCTTGGATGAGGAGTTCATTATACCACATTGCTACTGGAGAAAGGTGTATCGTTAGGGAAGTCTGGGCTAGCGAATGCAGTAGCCCGTGGACTTGGATAAGAATTGCATGGGCGTGTATGTGTGTGTGTGTGGGGGGGGGGCTTCCGAGGTCGGTTGCCTGCAAAATTGGCAGCGGAGTCTGTGGGCGTGGTGCGAAGCATTGCTCAGGGGCGTGCTTTCCTTTCATCTCGCGCAATGCAAATGCCATGCGGGTATGGGAATGTGCACTCCAGGGCTGACGGGACGGCATCGGTACCCAATATCATAATGGAGTTGCGGCTTCTGGAGCATGTCATAGTGCGGCATTAGGAATCTCAAATGGCTAATTCAATCGCAATTTACACTTCCAAGTTCCCGTGTGCAGTGTTTATTCGGCAGCCTGTGTCATGCCTGGGCACGGGTCGTCATGTGAGGGGGTCGTGTGCATGAAGTCGCGACGGACAGCAATCTCTTCGGAGGTGCGGGTGTTTGACGGGGCGGAGAGGATTGCTTGGCGGGTGGAGGGCGAGGGAGGGAGGGCGAGCTGCGGATACACGCGCGCTTGATGAAACGGATCGGGATCAGCAAGGCGTACTTGTGTTGAAGAGGAATGGCATTACGTCAGACGTCAAATATAGGACCGTGGTGCAGGTGTGGGATGCCGCGCAGGGATGCGTGCGTGCGGCTGCAGTGCGTGCTGGTGCTGGTGGCATGGCCGTCATGGCGTGTGGCTGTTTCTTGGATGCCAGCCGCACCTTCTCCACGGCCTTTCATTCTGGCCCAGTCTGGACCGCGGCGATAGCTTTGCAGGCTGCGCGAGCGAAGAATGCCCAGAGAAGACTTTGTTGCGAGGACGCGTAATAGCAACTGAGGGACACAGCAGCGTACGAAGTGTAAGCGCTCCACTCCCACACCAAAACTTGCCAGAGAGCTGACTGACGACTCGCGACAGACGGGCCTCTGGATGCCACGAAATTATGTCCAGCGGCGGCGAGCCCCCGGAAGGAGGCTTTCGACGGCGACGTTCATCCCATTACGACGATGAGGACCTCGGCGCCCCCGAGCCCGCTGGCGATGCGACATCTCCTCAGCCCTACACGATTGAAGCCCCGCGACGCTCCGCAACAGATCCCCTCGAGTCGACACCAGCTTCGCAGTCTTCGGCCCTGGATAATACGGCGCGTCCATCAATCTCCCGCCTCTCCACCGACGCAGCGCCCCGTGTGCGATTCTCTCTCGACCTCGACCAATATGTCTCTACAGCTAAGAGCAGGCCAGAGACGGCGGGAGGGTCGAATGATGAGCCGGCGCAGGCTGGGAGAAGCACTGGCGCCAGGAGAAAACCTGGTGCTCCGGGCCTTGCCATTGACACGCGAGAAGTTCCCGCCGAAGCCTCGTCCACAGTAGGACAGGGGACAGTGGAGTCGCCCAGCTCGCTCCGTTCACCAACCTCGATGCGCAGTGCCGGGGCGACGAGTCCGCTCTCGCCGACGAGCAGAACTAGAGGGTATAGTTTGAGGAGCGCGCTGTTTCAGAAGAACATACACAAACAGGTACCGTCACCAGTGGAAGATATAGAGATGGACGAGGGAGCGGGCTCCTCGCGGAGACAGCCGCACTGGACGGATCAGCCAGGCGACGACTCGGCGCGAAAGACAGACGACACCATCGTCACTGTTTCACCCGCAATTGCCTATGCAGAGCCCACGGGAAAGACAAAGCTCGGGAAAGGCCCGATCGCGCTGCAGAATTACGATACTTGGCTGCAAACCACCGAGAAGAGGTGGGGTCTCAAGAAGAGGCTCGCTATCTACATGGAGCGCACCACCAAGTTCATCCTGCGAATCAAAGACACACCCCCAAGCAAGGATGGACGGCACATCGAGCTCGATACTTCTCGGACTGGGAAGCTGATTGACGAACGTACAAACCAGCCCTATGTGACCAACTGGATTAGATCTACTCGTTATTCTGCCTGGAACTTTCTACCCCGGCAGCTGTTTGCGCAGTTTTCAAAACTAGCCAACTTCTATTTCCTTTGCGTGGCGATCCTTCAGATGATACCCGGTCTTAGTACCACCGGCTCGTACACAACCATTGCTCCACTGTTGTTCTTCGTCACCCTCTCCATCGCCAAGGAAGGTTACGACGACCTGAGAAGGTACCGCCTCGACAAGGCAGAAAACAATCGAGAAGCTCATGTGCTTGAGCCTCAGATCGACCATGCTGTTCCTCAGTCATCGTTGGACGGGGAGGTCTCGACGTCTGCATCTGTTGCACCCCTCACATGGGCCTTGAAAAAATGGCAACACATTCACGTGGGAGACGTCGTGAAGTTGAAGCGTGACGAGGCAGCCCCTGCCGACCTACTTCTCTTACATTCGACTGGCGAGAACGGGGTCGCGTTTGTTGAAACCATGGCCCTCGATGGCGAAACCAATCTCAAGAGCAAGCAAACGACAGCAAGTCTTAACAAGGCGATTGAAAACGAGGAAGACATTACCGTCTGCGATGCGAAAGTGGTCGCTGAGGATCCCAATCAAGATCTGTACAACTTTGAGGGTCGCATCACCGTGAACGGCAAGACCGCGCCCTTGACTGTCAACGAGGTAATATTTCGTGGCAGCATACTTCGAAACACACCTGGAGCAGTTGGTATGGTCACCTACTCAGGGGAGGAGTGCCGCATTCGCATGAATGCGAATAAAAATCCCCGTATCAAGGCCCCGGCGCTGCAGGCCCTGGTGAACAAGATTGTTATTGTCATTGTTATCTTTGTTCTGGTCCTGGCACTCTTCAACACCGTCGCGTACCAGATTTGGTCGAACCGCACCGAGGACGACCTGTGGTACCTCGAGAACCAATCGGTCCCATTCTTCCCCATTCTGACATCTTTCATCATCATGTTCAATACCATGATTCCATTGTCTCTCTATGTCAGCTTGGAAATCGTCAAGCTGGCGCAGATGTGGTTCTTGTTTGGCGATATTGACATGTACGACCCGGCCTCGAATACCCCGTGTGAGCCTCGAACTTCGACGATCAACGAGGAGCTTGGACAGATCAGCTACATCTTCTCGGACAAGACCGGCACTCTTACGGACAATTCTATGAAGTTTCGGAAGGTGAGCGTGGCCGGAGCTGCCTGGCTTCACGATGCAGACCTGGAGACCACCCAGAAGAAACGCCTTATTCACAAGAAGAGAAGCAAGGGAAAGAAGCCACTTCGAAAAAGCGTTCGATCTGCGAATGAAGTTCAGACACCAGTGGAGCCTTCAACCCCTGCACTCGACAATGAGAAGCCCGAAGGCGAAGACACTGAGGTTTCTGGCTCCAAATGGCAATCTTCTGCACGTCCCCGCAAGAACCAACCAGAGCTTCGGACCGTCGACATGCTCAGGTACATTCAAAGAAAACCCTTTACACCATTCTCAAAGAAGGCCCGGCTTTTCCTGTTGGCACTGGCACTCTGCCATACTGTACTCCCAGAAGTACAGGAGAGCGAAACAACCAAGTTCATGGCCTCCTCACCTGACGAGCTTGCGCTTGTTCAGGCCGCACAAGACATGGGCTTCTTGGTCATCAAGCGTGACGTGCATACCATCACGCTCAAGATTTCGCCTCACGGGTCTGATGCCGAGCCTATCATGGAAACATATGAGATCTTGGATGTGATTGAGTTTACCAGCAAGCGGAAGCGCATGTCAATCATTGTCCGCTTTCCCGATGGGCGCATCTCCATTTTCTGCAAAGGCGCCGACTCCATCATTATGCAGCGTCTGAAACTAGCTACGCTAGCAAATAAGAAGATGGTAGATATCGAAAGCCGTGCAAACAAGAGGAAGAGTATGGAGGCTCAGCATGCGATTGCCAGGAAGAGCGAGCAGATGGAGCGCAAGAGTAGTGTAGGCGGAAGGCGCAGCATGACACTTAGCCAAGCAGCTCGCGCGAGTATTACGTTGGGCCGTAAAAGTGCCTCAATCAACCGTGCCAGTCTCGGTGGCATTGGTCGGTCGAGTAGTATCGGCGGGCCATCACAGCAGCGTCGAGACGAAGTGGACCAATGGCTGCGGGAGCGCGAGAACGACTTTGACATTGAATCGATCGAGGAGAATACACCCCTGCAAACCCCACGGCAGTCGGGTTTGAATCGGTTTTCGATGGCCTTGTCTGAAGCCAGGAGCTCCATGCAAATGGAAGACATGGAGGAAATGGTCGACGAAGGGGTCGCAGCTGACGAATCAGCTGTCATCGAGCGTTGCTTCCAGCATATCAACGACTTTGCCACTGAGGGTCTCCGCACTCTGCTCTACGGCAACCGCTTTTTGGACGAGGACGAGTACCTCGCTTGGAAGAAGGGCTATCTCGATGCCACCACCAGCCTGGTCGACCGTGCGCGCTTGATTGAAGAATCTGGAGACCTGATAGAGCAGGACTTGGAGCTGACTGGTGCGACTGCCATCGAGGACAAGTTGCAACAAGGTGTGCCTGAGGCAATCGACAAGCTTCGTCGGGCCAACATCAAGATGTGGATGTTGACGGGAGACAAGCGAGAAACGGCCATCAACATCGGACACTCCTGTCGTCTCATCAAGGACTATTCCACCGTGACTGTTCTGGACCACGAGAATGGCGATGTGGACCAGAGCATAGGAGCAGCAATTCTCGCTATCAGCGGGGGACATGTAGCACATTCGGTGGTCGTCGTCGATGGACAGACGCTTGCTCAGATCACCGAAATCGAAGCATTGGAATTTCTCTTCTACGACCTGACGGTTCTGGTCGACTCTGTCATCTGCTGCCGTGCTTCTCCTTCTCAAAAGGCGAGCCTGGTCAAGAACATTCGCAAGCGCGTCAAGAAGAGCATCACCTTGGCTATTGGCGACGGAGCGAACGACATCGCCATGATTCAAGAAGCACACGTGGGCATCGGCATCACTGGCAAAGAAGGTCTGCAGGCGGCCCGAACGAGCGACTACTCGATCGCACAGTTTCGCTTTCTCACCAAACTCCTCCTCGTCCACGGACGCTGGAACTACATCCGAACCTGCAAATACATTGTCGGCACCTTTTGGAAAGAAATGCTTTTCTACCTCACACAGGCCCTGTACCAGCGCTCCGTCGGCTACACGGGCACCTCTCTCCACGAATCTGCGTCGCTGGCCACCTTCAACACGCTCTTCACGTCGCTCCCCGTCATCTTCATGGGCGTCTTCGAAAAGGACCTCGCGGCCAGCACGCTCCTGGCGGTGCCCGAGCTGTACACAAAGGGTCAGCGCAACGGCGGCTTCAACTTTTACATCTACCTTGGCTGGATGTTCATGGCGTCGTCCGAGGCCATGATTGTCTACTATTGCATGTTCGGCCTGTACGGCGAGGCGCCGTTTACCGCCGACAATTCGATATTCCCGCTTGGGAGTTTGGCGTTTACGGCTTGTGTCATACTCATCAACGCGAAGATGCAGTACGTCCCCCCTGCCTCCCCCTTCTTGACATGATTGCTAACAACAGTTTTTTTAGGATCTTCGAAATGCACTCCAAATCCATCATGGCCCTCACCTCCCTCGTCCTCAGCATCGGCGCCTGGTTCCTCTGGAACCTCCTCCTCTCCACCCTCTACGCCCCCACCAACAAAATCTACTACATCCGCTCTGCCTTCCTTCGCACCTTTGGTCGCAGTCTCACCTGGTGGGCCACGCTCCTGCTCGTCATAACCTCTTTCTGCGTCTTCGAAACCGCGATCGCGGCGCTGCGAGCCACGTTCTGGACCACGGATGAAGATACGTTTCAGCAGTTGGAGAAGGATGCGCTGGTCAAGCGACGCTTTGAGGAGGCGAGTGCGGGGGAGTTGCAAGCGGGGTGGGATCGCGGGAGCAATAAAGAGCGGGATCAGGAGGAGAGGGTGAGGGGGGTTGTGGAGGGGCTGAGGAGGAGGGAGGAGGAGAGGAGGGAGAGGGAGGTGGGGGAGATGTTGAGGAATAGGGATGAAGGCGGGGATGAGGGTGGTGTGGGGAAGAAGCAGGTGGAAAGGGAGGTGGAGAGGGAGGATTTGGAGAGTATGTTTTCGAGGGGGTTTGGGAGGGTTCGGGAGGAGTGATGCGCACGAACTTTCAACACGTGTTTTAGGGGGCGAGGGGGTGTTGTGTGGTGAAGCATGGCGTTATTGTTCTGTTTATATTTTTGGGGGGATGAAGTTTGGAAATACCACGAGTGTACAGCATGCATCTTTGTAAATGCAACAAAACGGAGAAACGATTTTAACGAATGGCCCTTTTGTGCTTGTTTTGATTTACGGGCGAGATGAGGGGGGTTCATGGTGATGTTGGAGGTAGGGGGAGAGGGGAAAAGCCGAGGAGCGCAGAATGTGGACTTGGAGGGAGAGGAATAGTGATGATGGGGATATGAAGCCAGAGCGCCCTGAAACGCGATGTGGAAAGCAATAAGCAGTAGAAAAGCTCGGCTTCTCGCGTAGGTATGCTTTGTGTAACAGAGTGCCTTACAAACTGCCTGAAGTAGCTAGCCCCCCGCACGCACGCTCGATGCTCAGACCTCTGAAGCGCAGATACAGCGCTATGCAACACCGCAGATTGCTATTATAGATACACAGCGTCAGTACTTCAATATGTCCCGGGAATAAGGTGAATGATCATATTCTACAATTATATCCGAAACCGGACCTCCTCTCTGTATAACGTTATACACCGAGCACTATTTAATCCCCCATCGTGATTTTTGAGCGCTAAAATGCAGCTCAGCTCTAAACGCCCGACGCCTCGCTTGAAAAGAAAATGCTCTTGCTCTATCTAATTGGCGTGGTACCATGATGTGATCGACGGTATCGACTTGACATCTTCGTCTTTGGTGGAGATGAGTCTGGCAGCCGAGGGTCTGCGCGCTTCGATTGCGGTCTCGAGATCAGGGAGCGATGGCCGTGTTGACCAGCTGTAGGCATCGGTGCTTTTGACTGATGGACGTCTAGACCAGTCTTCAGCAGTGCTCTTCACTGATGGACGCCGTGACCAGTCTTCGGCGTCGAAGCATCGTGATGGTCGGCGTGAGAAACTGGCGCCATCTGTTCCTCTTGTGGAGGGCCTGCGTGACCAGGTGTCAGTGTCGGTTCCTCTTGTTGATGGCCGCATTATCCACTCTTCGAGCTCGGGCGGGGGGTCTGAAGGTCGAAGGGACAATATTGGAGCCATGGGCGTCGAGGGCGATACATTCGCTTCGCTCCAAGCACCCCCGACGTCATCGGGCGAGCAGGGCCTTGTTGCCGTAGCGTTGCTACTCAGTCTCTCAATTCGGACAGTCGTCTGCACTCTGATGGAACACGGCCAGCGCGAGAGTGAGAGTCTTGAGTTCATGTGTCGCAGACAAGCCGGCGAGTTTGACGTGAAGAGTGAGTTGAGGAAGGGCAAGTTGGCAAAATACACGCTGCTCGCAGCCTCGGCGCAGTACCAGACTAGGTAACGGGTTGATGAAGGATCTTCGAGTCTGTGGTAGCGACCAAGAACTCCCGATGCCAAGATGATTATTCCAAGAAGCACCATCAGACCGAGGAGAAGTTTTCGAGGCGTTGGAATAAATGGTATGGGTAGGATGAAGACGGCAAGCGCCGTCGAGAGACTAAAAGCCAGGGTAATGATGAGTTGTGTGTGATAGGTTGCGCATTCGGCTGCGAGAGGTGAGCAGACGGAATTCGGCCAAAAGGCTCACGTACTGTTTGAGGATACTGAATTCCAATATCCTTCCACTGGGATGCACCACAATGGTAACAAGACCTGAAGCAGAAGGTAGGTAACCGCACAGAAGACTGATAGCCACAATAGATATCGTCGCTCGTTACCACATGTTATGCTTGGGCTGCCAGGAGTGAGTACGCCGAGCTGAGCAACCACGGTAAATCAATACGCACAAGATGCGACGATAGAGTATCAGCAGACAGGCCTTGACCGACCAAGTGGTGGTAACCTGGAATACCTCAAGGGCAAAGACCATCTTGGAGTGCCAGGTCTCGTCGACTGGTGCGATGCTGGATGAAAGGACCTGGTTGGCACAGACCACGGTACCTGTAAAAGGTACCTGGGGGTGAAATTAGCGGAGAAGGGTGGTCGAGGCGATTGACACGTACCATTACAAATATCATGAGATAGTCATCGAATTGAAGTTTTGAAAAGGACCCTAGCGTCATCCGTCGGGAGACACTGGCGATGTTAGATTTCTCTTGATGATTCAAGTCTCCAACATACATTCGAGATGTGATTAGACAGACGCCGAGGGCATACAGGGTCCATGACTCAATGGCAAGTGTCGATGTCCATTCTATCATGGTTCGGACAATGACTCAAGGAGAGGGGTGGCGGGGAATCGTCTGGACATGCGTGTGGTTTCTAAACACAGCGAGCGTTTGTATGATGCTGGGTCTTTGACAGTGAGAGAAGCGAAGAGTAGGGAGACTGGAAAGCGGATACGAGGTGCAAGGCAGCATCCCAAGCCGCGGTTGAGGGTACTTCTATTGCAGAGACGAAAAAGCAGCTGTCGGGCCCTGTTCCATGTGGACGGCAGTAGGGAGAGATGTGCATCGTGGCTGTGGACCTGGACTGCAGGCGGCGTCAGAATGGGAATGATGTGATGGAGCCGGCGGTGTGCCCTGGGGGGTTACGAGCGTCGGCGTTGGCATGGAAGGAAGCACCGGCTGCGCGGAGACAGAGACACGCAACCAAGGGCAAGCGCCGTCCAGCCGTCCAGCCGTCCAGCCGTACCGAGCATGCGCAACAACACGACGATTGCGTGCGTGATTGGAGCTTTCGTTTCCTTCCCAGCTGCTGGAGACGCGTTCCTGGTCGAGATCGGCGGGACGAAGCGAGACGCGGATCGTATCCAGGGACCGGCGCGCATCCCGTTCGACGCGTGTGGGGGAAGGAGCGGCTTTCATTCCGAGCTCACCACTCTCTCTCCACCCTCTCCTCTCTTCTCTCTCTCGCCCAACCCCCCGAAGACGCAACACGGTCGACTCTTGGGCCCAATTGATCCACTGCCACCGCCTGCTTCATCCCTCCCTAGCTGTTACCCTAGCTCTCGTCCAAAACCACGCCGGCCCTTCACCAGGCCCGGCCAGCTGGGACGGCCCACGCTACTGCCCTCAGCTGCACATGCCAAGAGCTGCCTGATAACGCCCGCGGCACTCCAGCTTTCGTCTCACCTCAATCTCGTTTCAGTCAACTGATCCCGAGAACATCGCCAAGCGACCCAGGCGATTGGGAAGCCTGCTGAACCACAACACGGCGCCGCAAGCATTCCAAAATGCCATTCGCCGATCCTCAAACCTTTGCTGCCATCGCCTTCGACTACCTCGTCATTGGTGGGGGCACGGCAGGTCTGGTCATTGCCTCCCGTCTCAGCGCTCTCCCAGCCATCACGGTAGGCGTCGTTGAAGCGGGGCCGGCATCCTACCATGACCCGCTCGTCACCGTGCCAGGCCGCTTTGGAGAGGCGCTAGGCGGGGCGTTGGACTGGAGCTTTGAGACGGTGCCCCAGCCGGCTCTGCATGGGAGGCGCCTCCAATGGCCGCGCGGGAGGCTGCTTGGGGGGACCAGTGCCCTGAATTTCATGACTTGGACGAGGGGCAACAAGCAAGACTACGATGCATGGGAAGAGCTGGGGAATGCAGGGTGGGGCTGGGACAGCATGTTGTAAGTATTGCCTCGCACAGAAACGATTGCAAACGTGCCCTCAACACCGAGTCCGCTGCTCTGGGAAAGATCTACATCTTTACAGGGCCCGTAAGCGAGATCATGGCGGCCAACTCGCATTCTCTGGTCAATCGCCTTCCTGGCGTCCATCCCGCACTATCACCCTCGCTCCACAGCGACGATCTCACTGCGCCGTGAAGAGTCGCGTTTCACGACGCCCGCGCAGATGGGACCGTAACAAATGTCACTGACCTACTCATAGGCCTTTTTTCAAGAAGACGGAGTCGCTGCACCAGTCGAGCGTGACCCACCAGCAGACACACCAATCATATGTCACTGAAACTGATCACGGCAAGGATGGGCCAGTCGCTACTGTGCACTCGAAAGAATACTCCGTCCCACATCAACACTGGCATGCGACGCTGAACAGTCTCGGATTGGCCACGAACACGCGCCATTTCGGAGGATCAAACATAGGGGCATTTACCACGCTCACGTCTGTGGACCCGGCATCACGGTCCAGGGTGTCAAGCGCGACTGCATATTGCCTGCCAAATATTGCACGAGAAAACCTGCACGTGCTTGTAAATGCAACCGTGGACAAAATCGAACTAGAGAGGCACGGTAATGACTGGCAGGCTATTGGTGTGACTTTTTCCAGTGGCGTCCAACGATTCACAGCCAAGGCCGACTGCGAAGTGGTCGTGTGCGCCGGCAGCGTCCAATCCCCACAAGTCCTCGAGCTGTCCGGCATCGGCAATGCTGATATCCTGCACAAGGCAGGGGTTTCAGTCAAGGTCCATAATCGTAATGTTGGTGAGAATCTGCAAGAACACATGAGTGAGTGTTGCCTTTTGTCCTGTCATGGTGAGCTATGCTGTGTACGACTGTCGCGGATCGACAAAGTAACACCACGGAGCTCCAGATCTGGTGACAATGCCGATGCCGATGCCTGTATGCCGCCAAAAACCAATACTGCTACGGCAGGCGTCTAGGCCTCGGCTGTGATATGACTACAGATTACTGACGCACCATGCAGTGACTGCTATGATATTCGAACTAGATCCTACCCTTTCCGGTCCCGACGAGCTGCGTGCAGATCCTCATCTGGCCAAGGCAGCCCAGCAAGCCTACGACACCTCCCGGACAGGCATCTATGCAATGCTTCCCTGCGCTCTTTCCTATGCCCCGCTTGCTCAGGTAGTCAGCCGTGATAATCTCGAGCAGATCTTATCGAAATTACCGCCGGCTGCGAAGTCGAGAGATGAGGTGCTACGGAAGCAATTCGATCAAAAGACAAGGGGCCAGATCGAATATCTCTTCGATGTCGGGAACTGGTCGCCTTACTACAAATCTTCAGCTGGAAAGGTATATGGTACGATGTTGATGATGCTTCAGCTGCCTCTGTCGAGGGGTAGCATACACATCCCAACCGACACTGGCCGAGAACCCACAATATACGATAAGCCCGTCATAAACCCGAGGTATTTCGAGGGGCACGGCGGTGAAGCTGACTTTGAGATTATGAGTGAGTGTCAAAAGTTCGCGGACAAGATCTGCAAAACTGCGCCGCTGTCATCCGTCATCCGAAAGCGAGTGTATCCCCCTGAGTCAACAGCTCTATCTGGGGGAGAAGAGTTTAGGCCTTGGGTGCGCGAGAGCTGTATAACAGACTGGCATCCTATTGGAACTTGTGCCATGGGCGGACACGAGGGCATCGAGTCGGGCGTAGTTGACGACCGATTGCGCGTGTATGGTGTCAAGGGGCTGAGGGTTGCTGATGCAAGTGTCATGCCCTTGCACATCTGCTCGCATCCGCAAGCGACGGTGTATGCAATTGGAGAGAAGGCTGCCAGTATGATTCTTGAAGATCGAGAAGCAGGATTGGGCGAGACAAGGAAATAGATATGACACAGTCACGTGATGTTCAGTGATGATGAGTAAGCGCCTGTTCGACGCTGAACGCGCTTTCCTCCCGTCTTCTCAATTCCACAAACATCTCAGACTCGATGGCTGTTTTAAATCCAGCAAGACCGATCATGTAGTACGTTCGTCATTTCATCGATAATCCTCGGTTTTTATAATAACTGTCTTCACGCACCTGCGAACTAGACGCCTGCCCCATTTATATAAAAACTAGCGATGCTGGCGCATCCTGATAACGTCAAGCAGTCCATGTATTTCTCCGCAGCTCGAAACTACAATGCGACCGCGTGTAGTGCGGCACATGGCCTCAAGATGGAAAGTTTCCTGGTACCGGTGAGGATGCATGGCGTGAGGCTGTGCGTCAGCTGCGCCTCGCGCTCGCACTTCGCTGCGGTCAGGACAGGATGAACCCCAAGTCTTGCTCCACGAGCTGTCGGTGGACATGCTCGAGATCATTCCTTGACCGTCACTCGATGCCTTGCCAGAATGTCAAACGGATCTACCACGTCGCACGCGGAAGCCGTCGACAGAGCCAATGCGATTTTCGCTAGGCTGCCCCACGCCAACATCCTATTCCAGCGATGCATTCGCGACGAGATCACAATCGCCGACGTCGCGGAAAAACTGCAGAGAACGGGGTCTCGTCATAAACGGAAGCGTTCGACTCAGCTGTTAGACCGGTTTCGTGACTGCACGGCATGGATGCTCAACATCTCTCGATCCATTGATGTGGCCGTCCAAGCAAGCTCGGGCATAGCATGTCCTGTTTGGGCGCCCGTCAAACTTGTACTGCTGGTATGCATCCAGGGCCACTGTCAGTACTTCACTCACTGCCCTTAGCTTTCACACGAGGACAGCGCTGCAACAAACGGCATTCTTGAGGTTATCCAATCAATTGCAGACAATCTTCCCCGGTTAGAATTATACGACAGGTTCCGGGGTGATTCCCATTTCCAGGTCGCTCTGGTGAACCTTTACGTGGACATAACCAATTTTGCTGTTCATGCTTTCCGGTTCCTCGAGCGTCGTACTGCAGCAAGGCTTGCATCTCTTATTAAGCGAAGCTTCAAAGACCGCTTCAGCAGCATCATTTCGGATTTGATAAGACGCACCAAGATCGTTGATGATACGGCTATTGCTCTTCATCAGCAGCGAACCGAGCAGCTATTGCAAGAGAGCCAGGTCAAATCACGTGAAGCAGAAAGGGCTCGCTGTGTGCAGTGGCTGCATCCTTCAAACATTCAAGAGTGCCACGAGAGGACAATTGCACCTCTCGTTGACACCACGTGCGAGTGGATACTCGGCCATCCAACGTTCCGTGCCTGGGCTGGTAAATCGGAACCAGTCGTTAGTGGTCGACTCCTGGTAGTCCATGGAGTTGCTGGATGTGGGAAATCCATGCTGGCGTCCTATGTGTTCAACGAAATGCGCAAATCGCAGGAGTCTCTGAACGTGTCCTCGACCCTTGCTCCTTCGCAGAGAGGGCACATTGTTCTCTTCTTCCCATTTTCGACTAGCGATCCAAACCGACAGTCACTCGCATCGCTGATCCGGAATCTTCTCTCCCAGTTGCTCGAGCACGACCAATCCGACCGTGTCTTGGAGCTGCTCACCCCGAAATCTGCCACTTCCTCGGCATCTACTCAAGAACTGCTGTCACTATTCCGCACAGTATGTGCCAACCTTAACAGACCACTCACTGCTATCATTGATGGGGTTGACGAATCTTGCGAACCCGTGGAGGGTCTATTGACAGAGCTCCTTGCTTTGAACAGGGCTTTCCCGTCTCACAAAATGATCGTATTTGGACAATCTCATGCGTTCGGCAGGTTCCTAGCTTCAACCGATACGTCGTCTCACATCGTCATCAGCACCGATCTTACCAGGAAAGACATGGAGACTGTTATAAATGCAGGCGTCAGCTCGTGTGTGTCTCTCTGGAACGCGGATATACGCCACGCTATTGCGCAGTCTTTACTCGGTCAAGCCCAGAGCATGTTTCTTTACGCCAAGCTTATGCTCGACTATTTCAAGACGGTCGGCTCCGAGGCAGAAGTCTACGGCTGCTTGCAGGATCTGCCTGACGGGTTGAACAAGACTTACGATCTACTCTTGCATCGCATAATGACCCGCTTGGGAAAGCATCATCTCAAAACAATACATTGCGTACTGACCATTGTCATTGCCAGCGGTCGGCCGTTGAACTTGGAAGAGCTTCGTCTTGCATATGCTCTCGCTTTTGCACCACCAGGTATTAACCCTGAGCAGCTTCAGTATTACTTCCTCAGGCTTCCCCCAGAGGATCTTGTCGAGCTGTCAGGCGGGCTTTTGACCTACACACGGAACCTTTTCCACCTTGTTCACAGCTCAGTGCGCGATTTCCTGACTCGGCCTCGCAATACGCTACTAGAAACCCATCAAAACACATTTCATGTGGATATTATCGAAGCTCACGACTTGATTAGTAGTATATGTTTCCGGGTGTTCCAGCACGCAGAAGCC
This sequence comes from Polyplosphaeria fusca, assembly GCA_010093805.1. Taxonomy (NCBI): domain Eukaryota; kingdom Fungi; phylum Ascomycota; class Dothideomycetes; order Pleosporales; family Tetraplosphaeriaceae; genus Polyplosphaeria; species Polyplosphaeria fusca. Next base: position 42,380 of record ML996129.1, on the reverse strand, counting down.
GCTTCTCAGACAGAGAACAATGAGACAAGTGGCTGGAGGCCGCTGCTGGGCTATGCACGATTGTATTGTGCGTACCATCTCAATAATTGTAGTAAAAGCCCGACAGAAATAAAGGCATGTGTCAATGCTCTTTTTCAGTCCAATAATCTCAGCAGTACTCTGACTTACACGGACATCAAATGGGAGGAACTGTCACCCCACGTCGTTTTAGAGCATCTGATTCTCTTTGACGAGTATCTGAAAGCCGAGACAGCGTCAGCACTTTCTACAACAGTCGAGGACGTATTACATGTTTGGGAACAACAGGCTCAAGGAGAGACAGCGGATTCAAGAATCACTCAGCGCGCCCCAATTCCCTCGCCCGAGCCATCACTACCAGATGCGACCACGCGTCTGGGCACACACGAGTCTGATATAGTAGTATATACCCCATCAGAGATGCGCATGAGCTCGCACACAAAGCCTGCCAATCGTCTCCAAGCGAACACTCGCAGCGTCCGAGCAGCATTGCCACCGGAATTTCATCGTCAATGGTCCCACGCGAATCAGCTAACGCATGGTGTCAAATTTGACCTCGCACTCTCTTTTATACGCCGACTAGGCGTTGGGAGGCTAGCTCGAGACCCACTGAAGATTGCATGGGACCGCATCAAGGGCTCGATTGCCTCAGCTCCGCCCCTAATACAGACCGCAATAACTGGGTATCTGTGTGCAATGAGTCGTCATGAAGAAGCTTTGGAGATTGGAAATCATTGCTACAAGACGTTGAAATCTGAGCAGAGCATTCTGCGCACCTCGCATGAACTCCTGATGGGAATAGTGGCGTGGCACTGCGACGAAGACGCCCAAGCTATTACCTTTTTCGAAAATGGTTTACAAGGCGTGCAGCGATATCCACTGATACGCGGGTTCTACAGCGACACTTTGATGCAGCAATGCCTTGCGGAGAGCTACTTCCAGGAAGCAAGAACAGATCGAGCACTCGACATTTTCAGAACCTTGCTTCATACGAAAAGTTACCAGAAGTTGAACAACCACTTCTCCGAACGTTTCCATCTTTTCCTTGGCAGAAGCGAATTTATGAACGGGACAATGACGCTCGGCGTCCATCATCTGCTACAGTTCAGAGAACGATGCTATGAGCGATATCCAGCACTAGAAAAGATGAAGCCTGAATCGTGGCCACTTTGCGATATTGCATTGGCTCTATGGCTTATCGCGATTCACTTTTTTGAACTTGGCAAAGATGAGGAGGCCCTTGCGGTATTTTGCGAGTGGGAGGTCGTATGTTCCAAGCCTCTCACTGAGGATGAGGTAGAAACTCTTCTTGGCTACCAGGCAATCATTTACAACAGTACAAACCCACATGCGTCCAACCATTGGCTGGACCACACCCTTCATCGGTGTTCGTACTGCGGCAGGGTTGATCCTTACCAATGCTACAAACAGCTCGAGAATGAGCATATGGCGGCATCAAATTCCTTGACCAACTCCAAGCAGTTGCGACGAGCAGTCAGTGCCTACATGAATCACTGGAGCGCGTTCCAGACTGCTCGCCCTCATTTACTACGTAACCTACACGAGCATGGAAATGGCCCGGCATACCTTGCGGATCTTCATTGGAACGAGTTCGATTTACACGATATGACGGGCAACCACCAGGAAGCTCGACGGCCGCTGTGGATCCAACTCAAGCATACCGATAAATGTGGCTCAGCATCTACGCACGAAGACTTCGCGCTTCATCTTTTCAATATGTCAAGACTGGAGGAGCTGTGCGGCAACTACAAACTGGCAGCCGAATGCGCACGAGCGGCGGTGCATTTCGAGCCCAACCCGTATTTCGAAGTAGACAACACCGCACGGAATAGTAGGCTAGTGGAGGCCACGCGGTTGATGTTGCAATCATCGCATCCTTCGTCATCCTATGAGCTTGAAAAGTTGCAGCTTTTGGCAGAATATCAGGATACGCATCTGATGTTTTCGTCCGTAAAGCAAGCATATCGTAACGTCAGCGCATTGTTGTCGCCTGAAGCTTGGGAGAGTGTCGTCGACATGCACATCTTCGGACAAGACGAAACAGACCTAGTTGATAAGTCTGAAGGATTCATTGGCAAGACAGCCCAAATTGGGTATGGATCCTTTGAGACACATCGCAGATACTACACTACTGAATCAACACCTTATCGGCATCGACAGGATGTGGATGACGAGTATCGCTGCGCACCTCGCTACCAGAGTGCAGACGACGTATTTCTACCTCTCACCTTGACATCGAAACACTTTGCGCCGTGGCATGCCGATGGAATTGGGTATCTGTTTGGTCCACACCTTCCGTGCAGCAAATGTCTACAGGACGCTCCCCCCTACATGAGATTGGAGCCGCGGCATTTCCTGGAGAAGATGGAAGGTGCCGAGTCCAGCGACAATGACGGCGATGAGGATGGAGATGTAGAGGAAGAGTCGAGACCAAGGATTGACACAGATGGAGATGAGCTCCATAGCTGGGGAGCTCGGTGGGTCGACCGAGACTAAAGATCCTTGGTGTAGCGCTCTTCCGTGCGTACCCACTGATTACGACCTCACGATGGGATGATCAGAGCATAATCGCAGGGCTTGCGAAGTGAATCATTGAAATTTGCGCTGCTCTGTAACCTAGATTTTCTTCTTCGGTGCGATTTCCGCTTTCGCATCACTCGCGCAATCCACTCTTCGAGCGATCCTTTCAATGATACCAAACCCAATCGAGCAATTATTTCCCCTCCCCACACTGACCGTTTGTCAGACTCCATCCGATGATTCACACGTGCCCTGCTTCCACGAGCTCCTGGTCCCGTGCTTGGACCTATACATACAGCCCCTCGCCGCACCTTTAGACTTTCTTCATCCTCAGCTCCATCTTATACATCGAAAAATAAAAACCGGCGGGGAGAGGGAATATATGCAAAGATACATTCTAGCTCTGAAAATGGTTCATAACCTTAGCTCATGCATCGACTTAAAACGCCATGACCAAAACGCTTTATGTGAAACTACATTCCAGCTTTCAAAAAAAGATGAAAGTCACAAGCCATGCACTAGTCATGTCAGCGTAGTAGAAACCATACCAACGAAGTAAGATGCTTTCTTGTATACCGTGTACAAAACATCCACAGAAGAATACATGGCTGCATTCTCAGACCTATTGTGTCCAGCGGAGAAACCCAAATTCGAAGGATCTTATGCAAAAATATGTCCTGCATTCGAAAACATTGCATGGGCTCACTTCATGCGAAAATACATTCTGAAGTTGAAAACCGTGAAAGGGTTGGGTCCCATGCAAAAGTTTATTCCAGATTCGAAATGCCCATTGTTTGCTTTCGATGCTCTTATTTCGTAGGCCTAGGAGAGTATTTGTGACGCGTCTTGATGCACGCATCAAGTATCGCGTACACAATCTATAAATTTTGCCAAGAAGAAAACAGAATCTACATCGTCGCTGTGAAGTCTAGACTGCGACGGACGACTCTTCATGAAGAATTTCAGGACAACATTGAGCCGTTTTAAGCAAACATTGTATCGGAAAATGCGTACTTGTTGATCTGGCTACGTTAATAGAAAAAAGCAGCATCTTAAGATCATGCCACACGGTGCGAGAAACAACTTCAGCGCGGATGCAAATGTTGAATCCTTTGCGCGTATACTGTTGGATCGAGTATCGAGAAGGGCATGTTTGTATGCGCTCTACCTCTCGGAAATACACTTTAGGTCTCAACTTGCAAAACAATTATTAATTGTAAAGTTTCATGTACGTTGGAGTATGTTGCAACAAACTCAATGACTCCAAATCAAACTGAACAAGTACTAGCAAACGATTGAGTCTGGTATAAACTCTTGCTGGTTTGCTGATGGTTATGAGCATCTTCTTTATCTTTATCTATTAGAAATTTATAAGGACCCATACATTATGCGACTACGCTGAGTAAAAGCCTTTCTAGCCACATGATGCGGTAAAACAAAGCAAATCCGCAGAGTCCAAAGCTGTATATCTCCGTTCCTATGCGTTGACAGCTATCCAAACCAATTTGAAATGCTCTTATTTTAGATTCAATGACAACGTGAGACGACTCGTATGAGAAGAGCCTGAGCCAATCAATGCATGCTGTCGAAAAGCTTAACTGTACTTATAGATGCGCCAAGTATTCACGTAATCCAAACTATCGAGACAGCCGTATGCAGTATATCAAATACCTCCACGACGAAAAGATGAAATAGCAAAACTCCAAACAACTATTCAAATGGTTCAAGATTTCGAAAAAGCAGCAACTGTAGCAGCAATGCATTTATTCACTCGCTGATTCAAAATTAGTATGAGATCATTAGTGCACTGGAGAACAAGATTAAACGCGATTATATTTGATGCAAATTACTCTTGCGATTTGGACACGGGAAAAACTGCCATATGCGGGCAATGTAGTACTTCCGCGCTGTCTTTCAAAGCACATATGAAGCAGAAGAATGCACCTAGTAGGAGCTATTAGTAAATGCGCGCGAAATCTGTTCTACGCGGAACAGAACTTTCAAAAAACAACGTGTAGAATTGCAAAGCAATGCTGAATTTCTCGCTCACTAGAAGGTTGTTCGCTATATTATGTACTTAGCATTATTTGAATCAATTAAATCCACGCATTCACGATTCATGCGGTGTGTAGATAAAATGTAATCTAACGCTTGTTCCATCTAGGCATTGGAGACGTTGTATCTTTGAAAGCAACTGATGCAGAAGGTCATACTTCTTGGCTTTGGGAATTCCTGACCAAGCCTATTACTATCTTGTCGATGAAATAATCGATCTTATTATGGGAAAGATATCTGTTCAGCTTTGTGCTTCAAGCTTGTTCGAATTCGTCAGAAAGACTGGAATGTTGATACCTAGACTAGGGAATTAAAAGTGAGTAGTCAAAGGTTGATGTGTTCGAGACGCTTTTGGTTCTAAACAACTTCAAATGAATCTTGATGTTTCAAAAACGTCCGAAAGAGTAGTGAAACGATATTGAAAGCCTATGAATACGGCGGACACTTGTTCGAACTAGAAAGATGAATTCCATATTTGTAAAGGTTAGTAGCTGGACGGAATGTGGTTTGCGCATCTTTTGTAGAGAAACTACGTCCAAGGTCAACAATTATGAGGAAGGCGCCCGATTGAAAATAAATCCACAACGAAAACGTGGATGAGTCAGTCTATCACTGGATTAGCTCAAAACAGAATGTAAGACCAAAAGGATTGACGCCAATCCACTGATTCTCAGGTATTACCGTATATGAGCTGACACAGAAAGACATCGTCCATTCTGCCATGGAGTGTATAATCATTAGTTCGAAAGGGCAGCTAAATGGTTGGAATGCAGTTTACGCATCTTGTGTAGAAAAAAAACCGGTTCGATCCGATATCGCGATGTCTAGTAAAAGACGCTGGATTGAAAGCTAGTACACGCTATGCTGATTGCATTAGCCAGTCTACCACTGTATTAAACCAGCAATTTCTCAAATATCCAGCTTGATCGGGATGTACGAAACGAGCCTATGATAAAATTCCCATTATAGCTTCTTGAAATGCAGTTCTCACATCATGTGTAGAGAAGTGTCCGTTCGAAACCAGCATGCTTAACCAACGTCTCTTGATCAAGACGAATCTACAAATTCAACCAATGTCATGTCTAGTCAAGTCCTGCATTTCCGTAATCAGATATGCCGTGCTCCTATGCATTAAATTGCGAAAATCAAACAATAATCTGAAGATGTATTAGGTAGAAAATATATACATTGGCTGTGGGACATGGTTGTTGAACTGTAATAAAGCGAAAAGAGGCACTACAACTGCCCATGAAGAACACTGGGAAAATAAGTACATACGATAGCATGCTATGTGTTTTTGAGAAACCAGAAATGGTAAATGTTACTCCTGATGCGATATTCTCAATGGATCAGAATTCAGTGTATGCATTGTGTATTTCGAGAAAGCGGAATAGAACGCCTTATGCTCTCTAGAAGAGACAAGACGAATCGAGACGAAGTTCTACAGTCCAGGATGAAACTTTCGAGGCTATTGTTACAGGCGTTAATATCGTGGTACGGGGATGGGGCGAAGTGAGCATTGATGCCTGAGCACATGATCGCTCCCTTTGGTTCGATTTCTTTGTAGGTTCAGTTACCGTGGATCAACTGAGTAGTGTTAAATTTTGAGAGTCGTTGTAAATCTTGGTACACTGTTTTAGTCGTGGTTCAGAGGCGAAGTGAGCGTCTTCGGAAGGTTCTAGACCGGACGAAAGCGCACGTGCTCGCGTGGCTGAGGGTGCCCCGCCACACGCGGCGCAAATGGCGGAAGTCGCGAGAGTGAGCAACGTCTCCTCCGTAGCTGCCTACTCCGTACCTACACCTTTTCTTGATATACAACTAAGACCACACTGGTCATGTACTGAAAAACCCCTCTTGACGCATCAGAATTTCTTCTCCGGAATATTACCATGGAGGTGCAACTGTTCGTCTACGATCTGTCTAGGGTAAGCTCTACGTCCGACGTATACCTATCCTCCCTGCTAATGCACTCTAGGGGTTGGCGCGTGCCATGTCCCATCAGTTCCTCGGAACACAGATAGACGCCGTTTACCACACCTCGCTCGTATTCGACGGCATAGAATACTTCTTCGGCCAAGGTATCCAGACGTGCGCCGCCGGACAAACTCACCATGGCGCCCCGATGGAGAAGATACAGATGGGACAGACAGACTTGCCCATGGAAATCATACTCGAGTACATGGAGTCTCTAAGAGAGGTGTATTCGGCAGAGTCGTATGACTTGTTTCTGCATAATTGCAACAACTTCACCAACGACTTCGCCATGTTCTTGGTTGGAAAAGGCATACCAGACCACATTACGTCTTTGCCGCAGACGGTGCTTAACACTCCCTTTGGGCAGATGCTGAAGCCACAAATCGATGCCATGATGCGGCCTGTCACGCAAGCGCCTGTACCACAGCCGGCCCCAGTACGGCCATACGAGAGCCAGGGAAGCGCTGCGAATGCGAACATCAAGAACCTCCCTCCCAAGAAACCAACAACAGAACCAGCTCAATCTTCATCATCAGCGTCAGCATCGGCACCCGTATCTCCACTAGCAGCTTCTGCTGGTCGAGTGAACAACGAGACAAGGCTGCATGACGTCGAGCGTCTGCTCCGACTTGCCGAAGATCGCTGTGCCGTCATCTTCTTCACTAGCGCCACATGCGGACCCTGTAAGCTTGTCTACCAGCCATACGACGATCTTGCTGCACAGGCAGGCGACAAGTGCATCTTCATCAAGATCGACTTTGCCTACGCCGAACGTGCAATCGGCTCCAAGTGGCCCCATGTTCGAGCGACCCCAACCTTCATCACATATCTCAAGGGCCAAAAGCAGGACGAGTGGAGTGGAGCCGACCCACGTCTATTGCGCAACAATGTAGAGCTACTCTTGAACGCCGCGTTCCCACCACATCCTCATCTATCCAAAAGCGTCCCAAATCTACTCAAGCAGAGCCAACGCCCAATCACCTACGCCAAAATCCCACCTCTCGAAAAGCTCATTGCCAAGATGGGTCAGCCCGGCAAAGATCCAGCCGTGAAGTCTATCGTCTCCTTTATCGAAAACCGTGAACGCTTTGGCGCCATGGAAGCTCCCCTCACCAAGTTCCCCCAGTTCGCCGAGTTCCTCAAGAAAAGCACGACAGACCTCCCGCCAGATCTCCTGTTCACCGCCCTCGACTTGCTCAGGGTCACCATGACGGATGTACGGGTGTCCGGTTTCTTTGCCGAAGAACACAAAGGCGCCACAGGAACCCCAGCTACCATCGCCCACCTCTTGGGCCATGTCAACGACCTCGGTACATCCGCTCCTTATGCTCTGCGCCTCACCACCCTCCACCTTGTCTGCAATCTGTTCACCTCACCGCTCTTCATCCCACATTTGCTCTCTCCATCCCTCTCCACAACCCTAGTCTCGCTGCTCACAACCGCACTACTGGACGACAAGCACCCCGCCCTCAAAACATCAGCCTTGTCCCTAGCCATGAACATGTCCTCCTCGACGCATAAGATCCGCATGAAGAAATACACGGCCAACACCTCGCCGTCCCACCTCGCCGAAGACGAACTCCCAGACGACCAACAAGTCGAGCTCCTGGCCTCTCTCCTCGAAATCATCTCCCTCGACGCCCCCTTCTCCGAAGAGAAGAAGATGGCACTGATATGCATGGGGTGGCTGGCGTACGGTGCAGACATGGACGGCGAGCTGCGCGACCTGTGGAAGGTGATGACGGCTGAGGACATGGTCGGCGCGCTGAAAGGTAAGACCGTCGAGGAGCGGCTGCTGATCAAAGAGATCAAGGCTTTGTTGGAGGTTTAGGCGTCTTGATGTAGACCAGCAGCGGGATCTTGGGCGCCTGCGTAGTCGGCGGCTTCGTCTTCGATCCACCGTCATTGGAGTTCGATCCCGAGTTCGACGAGGATTGTGATCCACCACCGCCGTCAGGCATGGTACTCTCAACAATCGACAAGTAGAAAGACAACTGCAAAACTTGTTTGGAAGATGGAATGGAATTTCACAAACTGACTGCTATTATCTCCTCTCCTTTCCCGCGCTCAAGCCGTCGCTCTTTATACACGTCCCAGCTCGCATACAAGCAAAAAGTTGGAAAAGGCAACCCCCCGCCCACCCGCCCGCTACACAGAAACAGGCGTCCAACGCGCAACACAAAACCCACCACACGCACAACGCACACATACACTCCGCACTCTATATCCTTCGGCCCCCACGTGATCAAATCCTTCGGATATCGCACCCCCCCCCCCTGCTCCACAACCCTCGTCGCCGAAGACTCCGCAGTAGATTAACTCCACGTCCCCCATCACGCGCCGCGCCACAACGCCTGTGCTTGCCTGTCTCTCTCCTTCTTTTTTCCCTCCGGCATGATATCCCCGAGCAGGCCAGAAGTGAGGCGGAGGGGAGAGACATATTGCCCCGGAGTTGGAACGTCGTGGTGGGGACTGAGTGAGGTGGGCTGTGCGGAGCAGAGACAATTGCGATGGGTGCGGCGGTGCGGGAAGGATGAGACATTGACTTGGCTGGATCGCTTGGGGGGTTCAGCCCCCCGAGCGCGCGAGCGAGCGAAGCTAAGGAATAGGGTGAGGATTGAGGAGCGGCGCGAGGGGGTTGCTGGGTTGGGGTAGTGTGGTGGGTAGAGGAGGATGGGATGAGGTGCCTTTGGCGCCTTTTAAGCGCTCGCGAGCGAACTCGGCTGAGGGTTGGGGATCCGGGTGGGGGTAGGATGGGAAGGGATGGGGAGGTGGATATGGTAGGGGCGGTTCGGGTTGGTTGAAGGTTGGTGGGGGGCATGGCAGTGGCGGTGGGGGGGCTTTGCGACGATGGGGGTGGGAAGATGGGGACAAGGCAAGAGGCGATCGGGGAGATATCCGTGTTGGTACGTGTGTTTCGTCCGTTAAAAGCTTTATTCTCCAGATTAGTTTCAAGGGTAGGCGAGACGGTTGGCGCACCGGCGCTGCGGGAGGAGGCGAATGGGGGGTGGGACGACTGACGTGCTCGGCGACCATGGGATGACGGGGAATGTCGACATGACGAGAGTTATACTTGAAGCAGTGCTGAATTGCTAGCGTGTGAGTGCCTGATTCGTGAGCTGCGTATGATGTGTATACGGTGCTGACGTTGAGTCAAGATTGACAAGGGTCGAAATATTGCTTCACTGCGTCACTGCACGAAATATGGGCATCGGAGATGAGCATTTTGAACTGTTTCCCGTTTTCAGAACGAATATTTTGCCTTTGTTGCGCATAAACTTGTCTAGGGCGGTTTGTACCGACCCGTCGTTCCTTGCACGTCGATTTCACACCGGTCATATACAACATTGAACCGTCGAATCGGTTCGTCGCGTTCCATCGCCTGATCCAGACAGCGCCACTCCTTCTGCATATGGGCACATGTAGCATCACCCACCACTTTATTCGTCCCACCTCCCGAGACGTAAGCCAACGACTCGCCTTCTTTCCAGCGTTGGGGTAGACAGCCAGCGCCGATATCCGGAGGGGAGGCCAAGAATTGAATTCGAGTGTTTCCAGCCAATCACATCGCGCAGGACTATTCGTGTGACGCATCCACGCAATATACACAACGAATACCACCTCAAAATCAAGGCGGGCCTTATACCGGCTATCAATACTTCACCGATTCGGCAATGCATGTGTAGTAGCTGTGGGAGCTCCAGTAGGCAACCTCGCAACGTCTAGAAGGTGGGCCAAGAAAGTTATATACGGCGGTCCAGCCAATCACATCGCACAAGACCATTCGTATGACTGATCCTCGCAATAACGCCCGAAATGCAAACTCAAAACCGGGTTGGTCTCTATCCCGCCCTACCATTTCCTGAATAGGGAAATGTATGTGTAGCGCTACACATTTTCAGTGTTACTACTTCAGCCCATGTTGTTCTCTTCCCTTCTGCATCCTCTCCTTGATCGCCCTCACCTCCCCCCTCTCCCCAAGTCTCCGCATCCAGTCCACGTACGTTGGGAACTTCTCTTCAAACCCGTCATACTTTCCCATTTCTTTCAGCAAGCCTTCGCCAACCGCTGCCCAGGTCACAAACGCCAAGTCAGCATATGTACACTTTTCTCCCACGAGCCAGCCCGCGCCGTTGCGAGTGAGCGCGATCTCAAGTACACCGACCACACGCATGATCTCGTTGATGTAGCGCTCAGTTGCAGAAGGCAGCGTCTCGACGTGGAAGCGCGCGAACCAGGTCGCTTGACCAAAGTATGGGCCTTGGCCTGGAGAGCATTTAGTCGGCACCGCATAGAGCTGATAGGGTGAAGGGACCCGTACCCGAGATCTGGAACGCGAGCCATTGTTGAGTGAAACATTTCTCGGGGAAGGTGGTGTAGGATATCTTGCCGTCTTTGTCATAGTGGTCGACCAGGTATTGGATAATGGCGCCAGACTGGAGCGATAGTGAGCATGCATTCCATTGAAGGCAAAGATTTTGGTGTCGGACATACCTCCCACAATGTCAAACCGGTGTTGGGATCTTGAATGGTTGGCAAGCGCCCGTTGGGATTGAGTTTCAGATATTCCTCGTTTTTCGCTTCGGAGAGCTCGAGGAAGTGGATTGAATAGGGGAGACTGAGGGCTTCTAGGACTGTGGCGACTTTCCAGGGGTTCGGGGCTCCCCAATGGCCCCAGAGTTGGATAGTGGAGACTGACATAACTGCTGCGTGGAGAGAAATTTGGAACCCAATGAACACTTTTGTGGCCTGGGAAGATGTTGGGACTGCCGCAGCTTAAGTACATAGGATCCAACAAGGATGCAAGGGCAAATCAATTTGTTTGTCAGGCCCTTGTGGCATCCGGTCCGATATCAGCGCACTTCTCCGGATCGACTGCCTTCAATGCATGGCCCATAGTTGAATTGTGACATGGCTGTCCAATCAGAGGCTAGCAGAACGTTAGCCTTGCGAGAACGCTAGCGCGTGAACGACGGCGTTAAAGCCGTCACATCAAGCATCAAGCATCAAAACCATCTCACGGAACTGTCCGAACCATCAGTGACTCGTTTATGCACTAGAAACATACATTCGGAAGAGCCATGGTCAATCCGGGCCATGCGAGCAATGGATGCGCAACCTGCAAATCAAGGCGAATCAAATGCGACGAGAGGCGTCCCGTTTGCCTCAGGTGCTCGAATTCGAAAAGAATCTGCTTCAGATATAGTGCAGGACTTAATAAGACTGAAGATGGGCATGCGAAAGTTGTGGCACAGCGATCTCATCTGTCCTCTGTAACTATGAGAGAAACAAAAGGGCTACGACCAGCAACCGGTACAACCTGGCTACCATCAACCTATTACAACGCTCTAATCACGGCTGATATAATCGTTCCAATTCGTGCGAATTCGGCCGGTACTAACACCAATATCATCAGCCCCCCTCGACACGCCATGTCAGCAATGAATGCTGCCTTGGACTCGCTTCAACAGCCCGCACAGACATTTGCAGAGCGGAGGAAACTTCATCAGGAATACCAATCAGCTATCCGGCAGCTCAGAGAGGATCTAGTACTATCGCCCGATGCAGCGTCATCCTACTGTTCAACATACATGTTCGCGCTATATGAGGTCAGTGAAGATCTCTAGGAGCTGTGTCAATAGCTCGCGCTGAAACCCATGCTATAGATGCTCGTCAACCTCGACTCAGAAGATCGGACCTGGCAAATTCACCTCGATGGATTTCTCACTCTGCTTCGGCAGCGACCGAGCTCTTGCGGCACAGGCCAAGTCGCCATTCTTATGGAAGCGTTAACTCGGTCGGATAATTCCGACACCACCGAGATCACGCTCTCAAATAACCTCCAAGATGACCTAGACAAAGCTAGCCTGATCATAGACATCGCAAAACTACGTTTGAAAGCCGTAGCTCACAATCTGCACCACCTCGTAACCGCCACCCCGTACCCGCGCAAGCTAGACATACAAAAGACCCGAGTATCTCTGAAACGAGTGCAACGAGACATTTCCACCGTCCCTTCTCTTCTTCTCGCGACTCTACGCCCCGATTCCATCGCACTGCAAAACGAATACAGAACCATAGTCGTCGTCCTCGCGTATCTGCTCTTGCAATGCGGAGCCAAGCTTCAACCGACGTCATCATATGAAGAGACCCGCGAATTCCAGAATCTCGCTCGTGTGGCGCGAGAAGCTGTGGATGGGATATGCGCGTCCGTTGCTTGTGCGCTAGCGTATCCACGGGAGAGAGCCTTTCAAAGGTTTGATTTTAGGGACTGCTTTACGGCGCTGTCGATGATTTGGCCTTTAACTGCTGCGCTTAAAGGAACGGGCATCGATGGGGAAAGACAGGAGTGGATTCGTGGTGCGTTGTGGAGGATTGGGGAAGAGGGGTGTGTGCCGAAGGCTTTGAGTTTGGTATGTTCATTGTGTTCTTGTGAATGATGGTTTTGGCTGATTCTTTACCTAGTCGATCACGCCGAGTGAAGAGATAGGATTTGTTGATGTATTGGCTGGATTAACCGTAACTGGGGTTGCTTCGCCGAGGTGAGCGTTCAGCAAGGCTTGTCTGTGGAAGTGCCGAAGGGTCCTGGATCTCAATGTACAGAGAATGGTTGGGATCTACAACGGTCGAGTGCACTTTCGACTAAGTGCGCAGGTAAAGGAATACTTGCGATGACAAATTTTAGCACATCATCGGGACGTGTGGAGCTTATCTTGATGAAAGCTTTCTGGAAACGAGATCGACAGAAGAAAACGCGGGGATCGTGGGATGTCTATCCCTGGAAATATGAGGCCAATGGAACGAACGGAGAGGTGCCAGGGAAGCGTGAGAGTGCCTAGCTGTGCAACTACAAGGGTCGGACGCGCAAGTCCACCTGTGCTATCTGTCGTGCGGAAGTCTCGAGCGCGGAAACATTATTGCTTTGTTTCGATCCTAAATGCAGCATTTATCGCGATCAAGCGAATAGCCAAGGTACACGTACATCAGGCCCGCGTCTCAAGCCCTGGTTTCCATAATGACGTCAAGGTAAACATGGCATCTCAAATCACCTCAGCTCCCCGCATTTCCCCCACAACACCAAACCCAACACAGATCTGTTTCCAGCTGTCAATATATTTCTTCCCTTCGTCAGAATTGTATTACTACATCGAACCTTCTTCTAGCCGTTCAAAATGGGCATTCCGTACTCCCGCGAGATCAATGCAGCCTTTGAACAAGTCACACCCCTCGTCGCAGCAGGCTTCAAAGTCTTGCGCACGACCAAGAATATCAGCATCTTGCTCGCAGTCATCACAATAATCTCCGCCATCAATCTGTTCCTCATACTCTTCACACTAATCGCGATACTCTACTCGGTGAATCCGGACCTGGAAGAAGAAAGGCGGCGGATCGTGACACCATTATTCAAATGGCTAGCAAGAGAGGTCAGCGTAAAGGCTTTCATGGGAAAATTGGTGGGCTTCGTGGTATTCGTTGGAAGTGCAGTCGTTACCGCGTGGCTGGTGTGGCAGAAGAGACGAGACGATGTGGACGTCGAAGGCGAGGATGCTGATCAAGAGCTGATTGAAGATGAGAAGAACAAAAAGAAAGGCAAGAAGAGCAAAGACGAAAAAGATGATGAGAAAAAATAAAGCAGTAGTCTATCAACACCAAGCTCCTACGATGCCCTAATCCTCCTCGGCAATCTTCAATACAACCTTCCCTCTCGCATGTCCCGTCGCCGTCTTTGCGAACGCTGTTTCCCACTCTTCAAGTTTCCACACGCTGTCTACCGCCCCCTTAACGAGCCCCTTCTCAATGAATTTCGCAATCTCTTCCAACTGCTCCCCCCTCGACTTCATAATAAACCAGCTCGTCCTCGCTCCCTCCGGTTTCCCTCCCTCCGGCTCGCGGAACCCTGTAACGACAGAAACATACATCCCACCCTTTTTGATCGCATTCCACCCATCCAACATACTCTTCCCCCCCACACAATCAAACACAACGTCAAACCTCCTCTCCTCATCCCCACCAACCCACTCTTTCATAGAGACCTTCGTATAATCCACCACCTCCGCCCCCAACCCTTCCAAAAATTCCTTATTCCTCCCAGAAGCCGTCCCCACCACCTTCGCCCCTACAATCCTCGCAAACTGAACCGCCATAATGCCTACGCCCCCGGCAGCCCCGAGCACCAAAACTCTCTTCCCTTCCGCCGCTCTTCCCCCCACAACCTCCCCCCCCTTATCCACAAACGGTGCCTTACACAACTCCCCCTTCTCAAACAACCCCTGCCACGCCGTCAACCCACTCATCGGCACCACCGCCGCCTCCACCATGCCCAACCCGCGCGGCACATGCGCTGCCTCGCTAGGCAATATCTCAGCATATTCGCGCGCTGTGCCTTCGCGGTTTGCGTCGACGCGCCCGAAGACGCGGTCGCCGGGGGAGAAGGGGGATCCGGAGACGGGGGTCAGGATGGTGCCGGAGACGTCGTAGCACGGGATTTGCTGGGCGGGCCAGGAGACGTAGGGGGCCCATGTTAGTTCGCCGTTGGTTATGGCGGTGGAGTGGACGGCGAGGAGGTGCGTGGTCGGTGGGGGAGAAGGAAGAGGAGAGGAGGGGAGGTAGGAGAGGGTGGAGGTGTGGGTGTTGAAGAGGAGGGAGCGGTGGGTTTGGGGGAGGGGGGACATGGTGTTTTTGGTTGTTACCATCGTCGTCGTCGTCGAAGTGTGATTTCGATCGAAAGTGGAAGATTTGTGTATAGACAGACGCTTTTCGTTCTTGTTCGTGAATTGAGAGTTTTCGGTGATAATGATGATAATGATGATGACAATTGAAAAGAGAGATCCTACAGCTGCGCTTCCATACGCCCATTTTATCCTCCCCTCTATTTGCCTCCTTCATCCACACATCCTCCTCTTCGTCCGTCCCTTCCATCCAACAAGCATTCTCACAGCCCGAGTCACCGATAGCTACACGCACACGCAACCCACACACTCTTCCAGCACAACCGACATGACGCCCCGTGGCGACCCAACATCGGCATCTAGACGAGCCGATCGAAAAAAGATCGCTCCCTAGCTTACTCAATCCCATCACCCGGCGAATATCGATCGTGCAGGCATGAGGTAATTGCAACATGCGGCAAGTAAGCATATGTCGTGCATCGCCAAGCTCGGTCACTCGGCCATCTACATTTCCTCGCCTCGCCTTACGGGTATCTCCGCGGATACAAACTCGCCCCCCTGCTTCTCAATGTGCATCAAAAACATGCATCCGCACAGCCAAGATCCATACCATGTATTCCACCATCGCTTCCCCCCCACAGCGACGCTCTCACCCCCCTTACCCTCCCTACGAAAACATATTCGCCCTTGCCTGTTTCACACTCGACTCGTTCTCATGCTGCATCTCGTTAATTTCCCCCTTCACATGTACATCGCAGTCCGATCAAGAGAACATACCTCCAAAAACCCCGACACACCCACCAGCACCGTAAACCCATCCACCAGCTCCCCCAGCCCCTCCCCGACATCCCCCTTTGCCAACCCGACACTAACACTCCTCTTAAAGATTGCGACCACGCAATTCCGATTCTCAGCTAAGAAATCGCGGGCTTGGGCCAGGCTCTGCTCGTTCTGCAGCCCGCGCGAAATGACTGCTGCGTTGATGACGCGCAGCACGGCGAGCATGAGGTCGTAGTACCGCGCCAGCGCATTCGGGTTGTCGAACTCGAGCCCAATGTCCGGGTCGACGGTGAAGATGGTCGATGCTCGGACTGCTGGGAACAGGCCTGCGTTGAGCACGTGTGCGGCACCGACGCGGGTGCGGCAGATGCGGAAGAGGAGCGAGAGGCTGACGTCGTACGAGGTTAGTAGAGAGGGGATTTGAGGCGCCGCGGCGGCTTTGAGCTCAGAGGGGATGTGCTTGATGTTGTCGACGAGCACGCCGATGAAGTTGAGCGCGACGAAGGTTTCGAGCATGTATTTGGATTCCTGTGTCGTGGCGATGTGTACAAGGGAGCCGAGGAGGAGGAGCGCCGAGATACGGCAGGAGCCTTGGCCGCTGTAGGCGTCGTCGCACATGACTTCTAGGAGGTGGGAGCCGCAGTTCTTGACTGTGTTGAGCGTGTGGCGGCCGAGGGAGGAGCCTTTGGTCGCCTTTTCGCGCGTGCCTTGGATGTATCGGAAGCACGTCTGATAGCAGTATTCGCGGAGTTCGGTGGTTGAGGTAGGGCTGTAGATGCCCATCAAGGCTGTGCGGAAGAGCTGTGAGAGGCGGTCGTTGGCAAAGTCTGCGGTCCGCGTCTGCTCGAATGCAGGGGAATCGAAATCAATCTTCTGGATCAAAGTCTCGCCCAGCGAGGCAAGCTCAGTGGCGGTGAAGATGTCGGCATTGTAGGCGAGCTCCAGTTTCGGAAGGATGACCTGGAGAGTCTGCAATACAAAGGAAGTCCTCGCGGTGCCGTCAAAGTCGCAGCTCTGCACTGTCACCTTTAGTAGCTGCACCCATGACCGGAGAATATCTTTGTGGTATCGGAGCAACTCCGCTCGTCGGTTGTACTCTGTGAACAAAGCAAGCATTTGCTTAGCTAACTCGACCATGACCAGCTCCTCTTGCTCGTCCTTGAATGCGCCCTCTATCCTCCAAGCTTTGATTCTTAATAAGAAAAGCTGTTCCAGGAGCGGTAGAGCATAGAGAGTCACCCCGTTCTTCTCTTCCTGGCACATTGACAAGCTCACGCCTTCGGTGAGTTTGTGCTCCGGTATCGCCCGGTCTGTAAAGTCTAGCTCGATGAAGTCGAACAGATCAAAGATGTTGTGGGTCGGCGTTGGGTCCATGCCTGGTCGAATGGTGGTCCCGAGGAGGACAGACTGGATGCGCGACCGCATTGTTGGCATCTCCTCGCGGACCGTTAAGCGTAACTCTCTGGATTCGTAGTCGAGAAACGCTGCGCGTTGGAACAGAACGTTTTGGAGAGCTACCGAAGGTGATCCGCAGAAAAACTCCGAGAGCTCGCCGCTCGCCTGCTCTTCGAGCCCTTGGGCGAATGACATGCCATCCCAGGGCGTGTTTGCGTCTATCAGCATCAGCCGCGGCGCTTGTTCGAAGAGAAATTCGTTGATGCGCAGTTCATCCATCACAATTGCAGCCGTCAACGGAGACCTCCAAAGTTTCTGGAGTACCCCCCAGCATCGGCTCTTGACTTCCGACATCCACGAGCTGAATGATAGCCCATCGTTGTCAGGAAACCCAACAGCAAGGATCAAGATGGAATGGAACAGCGATTGTCCATTCGCCCAGAGGCTGCCTTCGGTAACACTGACGGTGGTATTGGCGCACGAAAAACCGAGGAGTATATGGGCGATTGTCGGCCGCACCGACACAGCAGCAAGGCAGCTATTTAGAAAGTCAAGGATACGTAGCTTCACTACAATACCCGACGCCTCAGGGCCAGCCTCGATTTCATCTGGATCTTCCTTCATGAGCCCGGCGAGGCAGCGTCCGATGCGATCTGCTTCGTTGTCCTTTTCGAGAATGCCAATGATCTTGCTGCGACTTGAACGTTGGCCAAACCCGGCTGGAGATACCGCGAGTTTTCGAGATGAAGACAGCTTCTCGAGCAGCTTAAGAGATGCAATGGTAAGGCCTTCGTGACCTGTGCCGCAATAAAGTCCTAGGTCCACTATGAGCTGGAGGTTGTTGAGGACAGCATCTTCAAATGAAGCCAGGGCCGTGTTTGAGACCGGAGAGTGTTGGACTGAAGATTGTTGTTTGATGACAGGCCGAACGATGTCTAGATACGTGGCTTGAAGTTTCATAATCAAGTCCATCGTTTCGATGCTCATCATGAGGGATTGAACCAAGGGCGAGTCTGAATGAGCCGCATCGACCTCGTCAACGTCCTGGTGAGAGGCAGCAAACAGAGCCTTAAGCACTTTGTCGCTGAATAGCCATTCCATGACGCGGGTGAAAGGATGGAGGGTGACATAGGCGACAAGCGACGAAGGACCGATGACGGCATCTACTGGTATACTCGATCGGTTGGCGAAGACGACAAGATTTTCGTTAAAGGTGGATAGACAAGCCACTATAAATCGCAAGCAGGTCCAGCTCATGACATTTTGTTGCAGGGTGTCCTGTATCTCGGGGGTACGGTTCGCAAAAACTCGATGAAGAGCAAAGTCGACAAACTTGTCAATGCCTGGCATTCGACGTGTCGAGCCAAGACTTTCGGGGAAAGGAAGGGTGTCATTGAGTCCCTCATCGTCAGGATACGGCTCCATCAAGCTGGTCAAGAGGCGGACGATGGCGAGCGACTCATCGTACCCGTCTGCTAGGATGGCCCAGAGTTCGTCCTGTGGTAAAGGGCGCAGCGCACCAGACTGTTTGGCCGCGACGTTGAATCCAGAAACGGTCCACTCGTCCAGGTTGTTCCAGACAGCAGCGGCCTGCAAGGAGCTTTTGTCTGAGAGCAAAGCAGAAACTGTCTCAAAAGCAGCTGCTCGCAAATTGCTCTCCACGTCGTCGTTGCATAATTGGAAGCAGATACCAATAAGGTTGTACTCGGTGTGGGACAACATCCAGTCACGGGCCTGCGCAGACTGTCGTGAAAGATGCGCCAGAAGGCGCAGATAGCTCTCCAGCATGATGGCGCTCTCTGGCTCGATGATGTTGTCCTGGGGGTTCTTATTCGTAGCCGCGTACAGTCCACCCTGAATCGATTTCCTTGGCTCGTGGACGTTCCTCTGAAATTCGATCAACTCATTGTAGATGTGAGTGTAGCTCAAAGAAGCAGTCCTGCGGACTTTCCCGGCTGCCGACGCCCCTTCCTCCATGAGAAAATGGTGCGCTGATTGAGCATTGGCGTCGCCGCTTGATATCGATCTCAGCATCTCGCAAAACATGGCGATTCGCTGCGTGGGCTGTCGTCGTGCTGCCCACTGCAAAAAGCCGTAGAGATTGCTTTCCCTGTCATTCCAGAAATCCTCGGCAGCATCTGCATCGTCGTCGTATGCATAAGATATGACCACCAGAAACCTTTCCAGATGAAGAGGCTGCTCGGCAATTGGACGCTGGAGAAGTCGCCTTCGTTGGTCGTCCTCTTCTACTTTCAACTTCCGCAAGGTATCGGGCATATTTGTGATGAACGAGTCGGCAAAGTTCTGAAACTGCTGCATGATCAAGGCTTTGAAAAAGTCCTCGGGTGGGGGCGAATCGGTTGACAAGATAGAAGTGTCTTGCAGGAGGTAAGAAACCATGTTCGACTTCAACGGGTCGTACCACCTGATTGGGCGCACGTCTTGGCTCAAGGAAAGCATGAAATGAAATGCCCCGTCATTCAGGACCTTCATGAAAGCACCAGAGCGCTCAACAGCTTCGGCATCGAAGTCGATGTTTTGAAGGTCCACATCTTGGTGGTTGGGATCCAGGTAGCGACCACTATATTCGGCGAGCCACCACGCCAAAATAGCAGCATGTAAGCTCCTGAGGTTCCATGTCTCGCTCTCCCTCCCTGCCATGAGTGTCTGATGCAAACTGCGCGCAGCCCGCGTCTCGGTATTCGCCTCCAACGCAACCCAAGCACATAGGCGCATCGCCATGGGGACATAGTGTATGGTGAGAATGTCGTGCCTATCGAGAGACTTGATCTTCTCAAGCAGGCGTTTGAAGTTGTTCAGGTCCGCAAATCCTGGCTTCACCATGTGGGCACAGATGGCGGCGAGGTTCTCATGTTGCCGTGTGAGGCTCTGGCGCTGGAAGTCGAATATCTCGACAAACATGGGAACAGGCGCCTGGCCCACCAGCTTTGCCTTGGCGACGGTTTCTCCAATCTGTTGTAGCCACACCTCAATGTCGCACATGGCTTTGAAGCACTTGTCCCAGAATTGGTGCGCATTAGCGAAGTTGATTCCCTCGACATCGAGTATGACGTGGGCAACCTTGAAAAGCGTATCGTATCCCTCGTAGTCGGTGTCATCGTTGTCCAGGGCGGCTTTGAAGAGTATGCGCAGACAAAGCAGGACGTATTCGCGGCGGCGGTGGAATCGGATGACGGCTGTCTGAAACTGCGGCCGGTCCAGCTCTTTGCTCTCGGTTTGTGACTCTAGAAACTCTTGAGCGGCCTTTAGTTCGTCGAGGTTGAGGACGTCTGCTAGTTCGAGCGTCTGCTGCTTGAAGTCATCGTTGACCTCGTACTCGTCGCCGTCGATTGTGATTTTCCCTAGCACCATCAGTGGGATTCAAAACAGAGACTCGGGAGGTATACCGCTATTGACGGCCTGTCTGCTCTTGTCGTGCTTCCCCGGCTTGTCGAGGAGGGCCTTCAATTCGTCTAGGCGTAGCTCGAATTTCTGCAGTAGGCGATCCAAGACGGGGAGCTTTAGGTCGACGAAGGCGCACAGGTCGCGGTGCAGGCTCTGGAGACCTGCGAGGCTGTCGTCTTCAGCCATGGCGAGTTCAAGCTGGGACAATGCGCAAAATGCGCTGAGCGGTGGCGGCGTGTTTTGCGCCTGCAGCTCCAAAGTTGACGCGAAAGAAGAGCTCGGACGCGCCGCGGCTCTCTTGCTTGGCGCGTCCTTCACTCTCAAGTAAGTTTTGGCCATAGCTCCCCCACCACCGCCCCTCGCCGCGCTTTTCACTGCGCCTCTTACCGCACGCCTTCTCCTCAGAGTGTACACAGAGGACAGGCAATTTCTATCTTCTGTCTCTCTCACGGCAAATTGTGGTCCTGCCCAGGCATGCGCCTCATCCCATCTCGGACGGAGAGTCATATTGGGCGGGCAGGATGGCGCCGACAAACGTGCAGGACGCAAAGGGCGAGTGCTCTCCTCTTCTCACAGCCACCAAACTGACTCTCTCCACTGTAGTGCTCATCTCGTCGACCAAAGTCGCGGATCGCACCACGGGCCTGAGGAACCTCCTTCACGTCCTCAAGTCCAATCGCGGAAAGAAAGACCTCCAAAATATCGGCAACAAAGCCTATCTAGCCCTCTGCGAGACGATCCTACAGTGTATGCGCGATGAACGGTCTACATGGCTGCGCAGCAAATCCAAGACCACCAAGACGGCCATGTTGCTCCCTCTCTGTGCCTCCGCCCTACGACAGGTCATAATCGTCGGCGTTCGCACCATGAAAAGTTCGACAGTTGAGATGATAATAGAGAGCACCCTAGAAATCCTCCCGGGCAAGGACGGCGCTTTGATCAAGCCCCTGCTCGAGGAGATACCCAAAGCGCTTCGAGCCCTGTTGGAGTACCAGCCCCATGTCGAGCGACTTTCGCGAGAGTGCTGGGACTCAACCGTAGACTTTTGTATAGATGCTCTGTCGAGCTTCTATATTGATCCCGAAGTGCCTCTAGGGGAGAGTTGGTCCAGCACCCTCGTCTCCGGAAGCAGAGGTAGGACGCCTGTGGAGTCGGCTGATGCGCTACCTAAGACCAGCTCTCGTTCGCGACCGTCAAAGTCCAGACAGGTCTCGGAAGACTTGGTTCACACGGCAGAAGACTTCGTGACATGCCTGTCTCTGCTCACCAAGGCCTCCAATGCGCCTTTGCTAGGGAAGGCCGACGCCATCATATCTGCTTTGATACACTTCTTGCAGCGCAAACCCGGCCGCGGCTACTCTGCTGCTCTGGCGTCGATAAATTCCGTCTTGAATCGCATCCTGTTGCACTCCATTCAGCTCACTAAACGCACTCTCCGCCAACTGCTCCCGCTGATAAAGGTTTTGTGGTCAGATATGTCGTTGAGAGATGAAATATTAATCACCTTCACACTTACTGACGCCCATCTCGAAAGTCTGCTCGCCAATCAACATGAAGAGACCATTGCTACTGATCTGGAGAGTCTCGTGGAGATCATGTATGGAGACTATCGTCGCCGTCAAGAGACTGCAGCCCTGCAGTTTCTCGACGAGGATCATCTCAGCTTTCGTCATGCAGGACACCCAACCGGCGAGACGCATCCCCTCAGGACTTATGCTTTTGCCTTGGAGACAGAGCATATGAGATGTGAGGCACTGTGGGCGACCGTCGCCACCATCGCGCGTTTCGCATTTCTTCTTGATGAGCGAAGACGAGCGCTGTCGCAAAGCAGTCAAGCAGAAGAAGAAGTGACTGTCAAACGACCGCGCATAACACAATACTTCCAGGACTATCTCCGCGATGTATCCGAGCCCCGCTCCAACGCCAAACGGGCTGCCTTGCAGGTTGTTGCCTTTATGGTCCAGGAGGGCACACTGGCACTGGAAGATCTCCAGGCTCTACTGGAGAGGCTCACTGCGTACATTGCTGATGAGAATCCGGTACATTCAACATGGGCCATGATTAGCCTCGCTGCGTAAGTTTCCCTGGAGTCCTCATGAACAGATAGCTGACTGACTTTCAGTGCCGCGTGTCAGGAGTCTGCCAAGCATGCAAATTTGTTGCCGTACTGGGTATCTGCATGGCAGAGCGCTTCTCGAGCTGTTACTTCCGTTTCTTCGGCAAGAGCCGCATGTCACTTGATGAACATGCTCCTGAGGCTTGATATTGTTCCGTATTCCTCTGTCTCGGAGACAGTCCAGACCATGCTCACGTCCATTGAGCTCAGTGGTCCCGCATTGCTATCTGAGAGCAGTTCCTCGTTTCTGGAGACCGTCCTTCACAGACGGGTTGTGGAGAATCCAACACATTTCCACCAGACCGCGGAGAGGATTCTCAGTTGGTTATTCAATAAATGGACTCCAAGTAGGTACTCACCTAAGTATGATGGCTTTTCGCTGACAACACAGGCCTCTTTCCCGAGCGGACGTACTCGGTACTCAACGCTCATCACTGCGATGCCCGAGACGTTCTCCGTCTAGTTCGCGTTTGCCTCGACCGACAGCATGCCCGGCTCAACAGCCCACCCTTTAAAGTTCTCGGGCCAATAGGACAGACTCGCAGTCAGACCCTGGAGGATCTTGAGCTCACACACTATCTCTTGCTTCTCGAAAAGAGGAGGCCCTTTCAGCTTACCGTGGAGTCTGTCAAGGAGGATTCTGAACCGTCTTCATCCGAAAGATCTCCATCGCAATTGGAAGGCCGAATCATCGATTACTGCACAAACGAGATTGAAAAGACTAGACAACGCTGGAAGGAGTGGACACAGCAAAATGCACAAGCTATCACAACGGATATGCTACGTGTCATTTCCAACTTCTGCATCGTTGCGACTGGAATCACCAAGCTTGGTGACCGTGACGATCGCCGAATAACAAACCTTCAGTCCGCCCTGGAAATTCTGGTAGAATCCTTCACGATGTTTCTCACTAAGAGGGAAGTTGATCAGCACAAAGTCGACGCAGTCTTGGACGTCTGTCTAAAGAGTCTTCCCGAAATTCGCCGGCTACAACGTTGGCGATCACAAGACAGCTTTGCAGATGCTGGCATTAGTCTCCTCAGCACACATTTAGCGAAGACTCTCGTTAACCGGAAAATGTTTAAGGAGTCTTTCTATGCCGAAGAAGATGACTTCATGGACATTGATGAAGGCAATAACTCCCAGCCGGCGAGCGGTGCAGTCGATCCGGAACTAGACGTACCTCGATACGATATACAAGCGAGGACCGACGCCGCGGGAGTTCGTGCATCATGCTTCGCGTACCTTCAGCTCATCGCGTCTCTAGCAACATCGCCGCAGGAGCAAGATACGGAGCACATCCCCCTAGACTTCATCAACTACCTTGTCTCGATTCCCGAAGTAGAGTTACTGCGGGCTCGCGATTTTACTCGCCACCTACTTGGCTCCCACTTCCGGCTGCATACTGATTCCTGTCTGAAGCTTCTGGAGCACCTGGGCGAAACACTCATTCACCCCTCCGCCCGAGAGCATAATACGTCGGAGGTCGCCAACGGAATGGTGTTGGAGTTTCTGACTGCTTCCCTCTATGATTGGGATTCTGCGAGCACTGATCGAGATGCGCAAGACCTTTATGAGACCGTGGCCGATCTCTACGCGTACTATGTCAAAGGTATGGAACGGAATGGCGTCAGGCGATCAATAAACTTGCAGCACACTATCGCATCGTTCCTTCATGGCCTACTGAAATTTCACCCCGAATTTGGACAAGGACGCAAAGCGCCTTCCGTTCGTACAAGCTTATTTGAGTTGTTGTCATCCGGAGAGATTGCTGTCAAATATCACATCACAGAGCTACTGCCCGACATTTTTAGTGGTTTTGTATTGTCCGAACATGACAAGATTCTCACCGACATTGACACGAGCCTTCCCAGCAATGATGCATGGATCGAAGGCATAGCGATTCGACTGTCGGTCTTTGGCAGGCTCGCTGCTCAATGGCATACTCTTCTCCGGCAAGGGGTTTATCGAATTTTCGCTACTGCAGGATACGTAGAATCTTCGACGAGTCATGCCAAGCGCTGCATTGTGGATCTTGCCGGAGCCAAAAAGCTGGAGGGCCCCCAGGCGCTATTCAGACTGTTCGCCCCTCAGATCATATTTACATGGCTGGACAGAAAGAGGAAATTCTCAGAGATACCATTCCTAGCTTTCAACTACACCTCCCTTCCGCAGCTTCTCAAAGACGTTGAGTCGGAAGCGATTGGACAAGCTATGATGCTTGGTCTTATGGAGCAAGTTGAGTACCTTGCAGGGCAACTTGGGGCCACCACGTCCGATGTGTTGATCAGAAACATTGAAAAAGCTGGCGCATACACCCTATCATGGGACACGTGTAAAGGCTTTGCACGGAATAAATCAGATACAAGCAACGCGATGACGTTGCGCAACTCCATCGGCCATGATGTTTACCTGGATATGATACAGCAACATTTCCCACGGGTGCTGGGGTACATTTTCCAAACTATCCATCACGAGGACCGCATACAAAAGTCTCTTGAGAAGCGACCCGCGTTCGCATCCGCCGCAAAAGCCCTAGCTGAGATGGACAATATCAGCCACTCAACTCGGGATGTTGAACTCGGCATAGAGCCTTCTTTCTCTGCATGGTATCTCATTGATCAATTAGAGCGTCTATGTCGTCGGACAGGGGCTGACCCGCCCACATTCTGGACTGCAAGCGTCTTCACGGTTGTCATGCGGATGCTCTTGGATCGCATCCACCCTGTCCTTGGATCGGTCTATGCTCGGTCAATCATACGGAAAATTAAGATACTCGTCGCACTTGCTGGCGGTGTAGCGTATGAAGGCTATCCACTCCAAATGACTCTCCAGTCCCTGCGGCCGTTCCTAACCGATCCACAATGTGCTGAAGACACTTTGGGTATCGTCCAATACTTGTTTGAACACGGTAATAAGCACCTACAGGATCACTTGGGCTTCGTCACCGGAATTGGTGTGTCGATCCTGATATCAATTCGAGTTTTTCTCGGATCGTCCCAGGACAGTACTACCCAGCAATCTGAGCATATGGCCACAATGGATAAGGCGCGTCGTTTTCATTCATGGTTCAGCAAGTATCTTGAGTCGTATGCTGCAAATATCGCCGTCGACCGCCACGGCTCCTCCAAAGCTTTCCGGAAGCTCACCACAGCAGCTTCTAGCGTTCGGACACGAGGCAGCTCGTTGAAAGGGTCACAAGAAGGCAAATTGCTTCTGGAAATACTAGATGACGCCCGCTCTGGTCGAAAGCTGCTCAACAATACCTCCCGCGAGGTAGCACTTGATCTCCTCTGCCAGAACTTTGAATACGCCCCACATGCCCGGGACGACATACTTGGTACGGAAGCAGAAATGATCGAATATGCTCCTCAAGTCTGGGAGTCCTGCATGAGGAGCAACATCGGAGATGGATATTTGCTGTGGGCCGGACGAGTCCTGGGGCGAGCTTTTAGTGCATGCGGCGAAGTGCGACGCAATGCTGATCAGTCTCGCCCATGGCCGGCTCACTATAATTCGTCCAGAGACTCTCTAGGTAAGGCTTCGAGGGCTGCCATCATCAAAAAGATTGTAGATTTATTCTACAGCGACAATCGCGAAGAGGTGAGCCTCGCGGAGGACGTCATGAGACTACTGATATCCCGGCTTTTGGATGAAAGTTACTCTTCCGAGCTGGAGAATACAATCCCACTGCACATCGAAGAGGCTCTGAACATGCCCCTCCCTCAGATATCGACCATTGATGCTGCAGCCCCTGCGCCCCTGGAGTCGATCGCAAAACCTACCCGCAGTAAACCGGTCAATATGTGGATCCGGGATCTTGCTGTTTCATTATGCAACGAAGCCTCATCTGATCCTATACTTGGCTCATTGTCGAAGTTGCTGCTAGGTATTCCGTCCATGCCAGAGAGATTGCTGCCGTACATCCTTCACCTAGTCCTTATCCAGGAATTTGAAGGCCAGCAGACTGTACGGGATACAATGTCTGACGCGATGATGTCGTGGTTCGAAGACTGCGACCCGACAAACACTGCCTACGTACGCATCATGATCGAGGCGATCCTATATCTGCGAACCCAACCAACGCCAAAAGAAGTCACCAGGGTGGACCGAGATCGTTGGCTGGAGATCGATTACTTGCAAGCCGCACAGGCCGCAACAGTTTGTGGCATGCATAGAAGCGCATTATTGTTCATAGAGACATCGTCAGGCCAGCCATCTCTCAAGAGCACTGGAAGAAGATCTTCAGTCTTGGTCAATCCGCCCCCGGTACCAGTCGACCTGCAACTTGCAATCTATAAGAACCTTGATGAGCCTGACTCGTTCTATGGAGTTGATAGAGGTTCGAGTTTAGGTTCGGTACTGGATCGATTTGACTACGAGGGCGACGGTGTGAAGTCGCTGCTCTTCCGCGGCGCACGGCTCGACAGTCAAATTCGCCGTTCGAACGCCCTGGACATTGCAGATTCGCAAGGAACAGTCAAGTCTTTGATCACTTTGAACATGAATAGCATCACGCATTCGCTACTCTCGAATGACCAATTTCGAGATGCAGGGGACGACGTTGTGAACAGCACGCTGCACACAGCACGTAAGCTCGGTCAATGGGATATAAAGGCCCCGGAGACCAACCACAGTGAAGCAAGCACGCTGTTCAGGGCTTTTCAAATCGTGCATTACGCGACGGACGGGTTACTGGCACGAGAGCAACTCGACCGACAGCTCTTGCCCATAATGAATTTGCTATCGGGCAAAGACCGATCCTCTGGGTCCATCAAGTCTCGACTGCGCACGCTCGCCGTGTTGGCCGAGATGGATGAGGTCATTACCTCGACGAGGTCTGACCAATTGCTTGATCACTGGGATCAAATGAAGACCCACGAAAAGTGGATGCGCGCGGGAGAGTAAGTACATGTGATGCGATGCCGCTATTTTGGCTAACATTTGAAAAAGGTTTGAAGACGTACGCCTCGTACTGTCATGCCGAGAGACATTGTGGGGAATCCTGGGCTCAAACGACGCTCTGCTCAAGGCAATCGGTGCCCGTGCTGGCACTGCTCGTCATATTGAAGTCCAAGCTCTTGTTGCCTCCTCGTCGATTTCTAGACGTCACGGCGCGCTACAGGACTCTCTCGCGAGTGTCACTTACCTGTCAGATATCGTCAAGCAATGCAAAGCAGTAGGACTCGATATCGAGGCAACTGCGCAACATGAGGTCTCAAATGTCCTGTGGGACCAAGGCGAAGCGGAGACATCTATCCGGATGCGGCAGAATTTGATAGAGCATGCCAATTTCGACTCACAGGAGACTGACATCAGTCTGCCAGTCCTACTAGCAAAGCTGGTAAGTGCATTTTTGAGGTCGAGACGTTACTGCGCTGACATGCATAGGGACACCATATTGCTGAAGCTCGCCTCGCGAAACCCGACACCATCATCCAGAATTATCTCGAGCCTGCGGTCCAAGAGCTCAAAGGACAAACGCAAGGCTTAGGACCGGGCCAAGTGTTTCACGAGTTCGCGCTGTTCTGCGATAAGCAACTTCAGAATCCCGAAGCCGCAGAAGACCTTGCTCGCATCAAGACAGTCATGGAGAAGAAACAGCAAGAGTACCAAGAGTTTGAACGGCTATCAAAGACGGACAAAAGCAAGACCAGCCGAGAGGTCTACAGGCGCAATGCCCGCCGAGCCCAGGACTGGTACAGACTCGACAAGGCGGAATACGAAAGGTTGCATCAAGGTCGCCAACAATTTCTTCGTCAATGCCTCGAAAACTACCTTCTCTCCTTGCAGGCTAGCGACGAGTACAACAACGATGCGCTGCGCGTCTTCTCCATGTGGCTCGAGCATCATAATACGCCCCTCGCCAACGATGCTGTCGGGTTGTATCTCAACAAAGTTCCCAGCGCCAAGTTTGCGTTGTTGATGAATCAATTGTCGTCCCGCCTACAATCTGAGCAGACAGATTTTCAGCAATTACTGTTCGAACTGGTATTCCGGATATGCGCAGAGCACCCGTACCACGGAATGCATCACATCTTTGCCATTCAGATGAAAATTGGCGGCGTCACTAGAGAGGAGGCCGTCAGGTCTCGTGACGAATCGGCAAAGTCTCGACAAAAAGCAGCCGCGTTGATTGTCAAAATGCTCGCCGACGATACGAGAGCGCGCGAGACGTGGGGAAGGGTGTACGAGTCCAACAGCATATACCACAACCTGGCCATGGTCAAGAATGAAACCGACAGGCAAGGACGGGATCTCACACTGGATAGATATGCAGAGTCCAAGGCGATGGTCAAGAGGATTCCAGATCTGCAGGTCCCGCCTGCCACTCTCCAGATTGAAGTCCGCGCCGACTGCAACTACAGGGATCTGCCGACTATTCGAGCTTTCAGGAACAAGATCAGCATAGCCAATGGTCTCAGCGCACCAAAGATCATCGTCGCCATCGGGTCAGATGGGAAGTGGTACAAGCAGCTGTTCAAGTCGGGCAACGACGACCTCCGACAAGACGCCATCATGGAGCAGGTGTTTGACCAAGTGTCACGGCTTCTCAAGAACCACACGGCAACTCGGCTTCGCAACATCGGCATCCGCACCTACAAAGTGCTTCCCTTGTCTACGCGATCTGGCCTCATGGAGTTTGTTCAAGACACGATTCCATTGCATCAATGGCTCATGCCAGCACACGAGCGATACTATCCGTCCGACTGGAAATCTGACAGGTGTCGAAAGGAGATTGGAGCATGCCAGTCAGACCAGCAGAGCACGCGCATCAAGATATGGCAGAAGTGCGCCGAGAACTTCCACGTCGTCATGCGCTACTTTTTGCTAGAACGCTTCCAAGATCCCGACGAATGGTTCGAGAAGCGGCTCGCATACACGCGTTCGACAGCGGCCATTTCCATTCTCGGACATGTCCTGGGCCTCGGAGACCGCCACTGCCACAACATTCTCCTCGACGAAAAGTCGGGCGAGGTAGTGCACATCGACCTAGGCGTCAGCTTCGAAGCCGGCCGCGTGCTCCCCGTCCCCGAAGTCGTCCCGTTCCGGCTGACGCGCGATCTCGTCGACGCCATGGGCTACACCAAGACCGAAGGCGTGTTTCGACGTTGCTGCGAATTCACCATGGACACACTGCGCGAGGAACGCGAGTCCATCATGACGCTGCTCAACGTGCTACGCTACGACCCGCTCGTCAATTGGAGCGTCACGCCGACAAAAGCGAAGCGCATGCAGGAGGGCCAGGAGACGAATCAGGCGAATGGAGCGAGGGCGGGGACTGTGGGGCCGAGGGGCACGCCAGCGCCTTCGGGGGGACCGATGAACGCAGCGGAGGAGGCGCTGCAGGAGAGTAACAAGAAGATGGAGGAACAGGCGGGTGAGGCGGGACGCGCATTGAGTGTGGTGGAGAAGAAGTTGAGCAAGACGCTCAGTACAAGGGCGACGGTGAACGAGCTGATTCAGACGGCGACGGATGAGCGTAATCTGGCGGTGCTGTATTGTGGGTGGGCGAGCTATGCGTGAGGAAGAAAATGGGTCTTCGCTTCAGTGTGCATTACCTCTCGGTTTGTAAATGGATGGAAGTATAGGGATGGGTGAGGCGTCGACCTGATCCCATATATAATCTCAATGGTCGAATGCATCGATGAGACGCCTTCTGGACAGATGTCCGATCAACTTTGTGCTTTGCGCTTTGCGATGGCGTCTTTTATATGCCATCTCCTGGTCATTTCTCCTTCGCACAAGCACTTGTCTTGGAGGAAATGTCGATGCAATGTATTCCATCCCAGAATCTTCCATAGTCCTCGCAATGCATGCCCATGATGTACAATGATACAGCGATATACACACTCCCATGACACCCCCTACCTGAACTTGGCAATTCCCCCAACATCTTTCACACTCTCAAACTTCTCCCCCATCTTCACAACGCTATACCGTATCAGCCTCGGATCCAGACCCATGGTCCTGCGCAGCGCGTGCTGCGCTTTCGAACTCGCATCGAAGCGCATGATGAAGTGATGTCCCGTGTGGTGTGTCGTCTGCAGCTTCTTGGCTGGCTTGGGGAGGAGGAAGGTGCCCCAGTTGGTGACGCCGCGCACGACACCCTGCCGATCGAGGACGATTTTGCCGGCAGTTTTGGCGATTCTGGGAGGGAATTAGGAAGAGGTGGATGGATGAGGGGAGGAGGGGGGCGGGTACTCTTTGACTTCGGACAACCTGCCCGGGCGGACCTGTGGGAAGGTTAGAGTGGGGGTGCATGACGATGAGAGGGGAATATAGGGGAATATACCACGCCAATCATCTCGTACAGCATCGTGCGCGCTTGTGTTGATGTCGCTGCTCTCAATGCACGTCGTCGGCGTCGCGTCGACAAAATAATCCTCCGCACCGCCAAACTAGCGCCTTGGCATACACCTCCGTCATCTGCACCCATGGCCAGAAAACATTCGAGACATCCCTCACACCCCACATCCCACCACCATGGCCGCCCGCCTCTCTGTCGCCCGCGCGGCTCGCCAATTGGCATCCTCAGCCCCCCGCCGACCTACCCCCTTCCCACAATTCTCGCGACCAAGCACAAAAATCGCCAGCCTGCCCTCGCAGCAACGGCTATTCTCGGTCTCGCGTCCAGGTCAGGAACTGCCCCCCAATAACCCCAGCCTTCACACCCGCTGACCAAACTCAGCGCTCGAGAAACAGTACACCGAGGACCACGAATGGATTGAGCTGTCTCCCGACGGAAAAACATGTTTGTCCCCCCGCTCTACATTTTACAGGTATACTGAACATACCAGGCACCCTCGGCATCTCCGCCTACGCCGCTCGCGCCCTCGGCGACGTCGTGTACATCGAGCTCCCCACCACGGGTCTGGAGGTTAGTGCGGGGGACGCGATTGGCGCAGTTGAGAGCGTCAAGTCTGCGTCCGACATACTCACCCCGATTGGAGGGAAGGTGAGCGAGGTCAATGTCTCGCTGGAGGAGAAGCCGGGAGATATTAATCGGGATCCTGAGGGAGAAGCTTGGATTGCGCGGTTGGAGGTGAATGGGGAGGGGGTGGTGGGGAAGACAATGGGGAAGGAGGAGTATGAGAAGTTTACGGAGGATGCATAGAGTGGGCTTGCGTTATTTGAGCACTTGGATCTGGGATGCGTAGAGAGAAACGGTGTAGGTTAAGATATTTTTCTTTCTACATATGTTAGCACAGATGCACCGACGTGCAGCTTCGAGTGCATCGCTAAATGCGGAGAAATTCTGCATAGCTTACCAGCCTGCAGCCACGAAAGAATCCCACTGTTCAAATGTCATTTCGGAGCCATGTATCCAACGTCACATGAATTCAATCATGCTCCGAAGCTCTAAGAGGACCAGATGCCGAGGCCGCTTCACCCAGGTAGCACTTCGTTTCGGTTCGCATAATTACTTCGCAGATTTCGCATTCGTCTCAAACCTCGCATTCCAAGTCCGCAACTAGCACAAACAAGCGATCACAGCCCCACCAAACCCAGCCCTCCAAGGACTATGCTGCTGGACGCCTTGCCTCACGACCAATCGTCTCGCAAATCTCGGGCTTTGCCTAGTGTCGTTCGCCACAGGAGCGGAGGCTGAGCGGGTTCCTGGCACGTCTGTGGATCTGCCAAGTAAAGAACGGACCGATGAATGGATTGCGGCCCCAATGTCGGACATGGTTCAGGGAAGGGCGCAATTTAGAGACGGAGGGTTTCATTCAACGTGTTCCCGTTATGTCTTCTTCTGCGCTTTTTGAAGGTTCCTGAAGACTGGCCGTTCTCGTCGCGCGTGGTCTGCTTCGTCGCATCTTCGACTTTCTCGCACTCATCTTCAAATGTCGCCCTGAACATATCCCGCCACATCTTCATTCCCGTCGACATGACGGACCAGAACTGCACCGAAACAACCCTCACCACTCCCCAGGGCCTGGATTTCTCTCTCTACTGCGACACAGGCGGACCAGGAACCGGCGAATACACAGACGCAACCACAGGAGCCGACAACATCTCGCAATGCCTCGAGCGCTGCTCCGAACACCCAACCGAGCTCTGCGGAGCCGTCGCATTCGACCACCAGGGCCTTAAATGCTACCTCATGAACAGTACCGTCACCACCGACCTCGGGCGCCCCCTCGCAAACTGGACCCTCGGCATCGCAAACCGCACCCAACTCGCACCCCTCTCCCGCGACTGTACCAACAATGCCGCAAACCAGACCAGCCAAAACGGCCTCCCCTTTACCATCGCATGCGGCCAAGCCGTCCAAGGCCTCGACGTCTGCGGCACCGATTCCTTCGATTGCAGAAAACATACAGCTACACTCGCAGACTGCCTCGACCATTGCTCAACGCTGCACCCGCTGTGCACAGGCGTGACATGGGACGCGCGAATGGAAAACGGGTTTCAGAATTGCTATCCCAAGCGCGCGGCGCCGCGCCAGTTCGACGATGCGAGAAAGTACAATAAGAATTCGCATTCGGCGAAAGCTATAATCGCATTCCCGACAGAGGAAGAGTGCCATGCTAGTGCCGACGGCAAGGTCACGGCGAGTAATGCAGACGAATTCGAGTTGTCGTGTAATGAGGGAAGGTACGGCACCAATGTGACGGTGCAGCATGCCGAATCGCACAGCGCGTGCGTGGATGCGTGCGCGACATACAGCGGTACAGCGCCGTGTCAAGGCGCAGTCTTCGATGCGAATATGGATGGTGGGTATGAGAACTGCTATCTCAAATCTGACATCGGGGGGGCCGTGGGGAATATGCCGGGCGTCGCGTTTGCACGGCGGCTGAACGGGACGAACAGCAGCGATCCTGCAAATAACTCCAGCCAGAGCAAAGCGTGGATAGCGGGTCCGGTCATTGGAGGTATCGTGGCCGTGGTGCTGGTCGTGGGAGCGCTGTGGTGGTGGCGGAAGAGGAGGAGAGGTGGGACTCGGCGAACTGCCATTGCCAAAGACGGTGGGCAGACGGAGGCGTGGCCTGAGAAAGAGGGATGGGCGAAGCAGGAGCTGGGCTCCGACATGATGATCGCGCCGGCGCAGGAACTGGATTCGAGAGTGAGGCCTTCTGAGTTGGGGACGGAGGGAGTGAGGAATGGGGGGTTTGAGTTGGAGGCGCCGGACGAGAGAGTGGGACGGGGGATGAATAGGACAGATTAGATACCCCGTGATGTGATTTTTATATGAGATGGATCAATTGTTGTTGGAGCAATCGAGATATTCGGGATGTTGTTATCGGAGACGTGATTTGGAGACATCCTTGGAAATGTCTAGATCGCATCTTGAGGCTCGGCGACATAAGAACGATGGATCCGACTCCTTGGCTTTGACTCCTCCCAACTCCGACGGCTGATCTACCGAGAAACAGCGATGAAATTCGCTGGATTGTGGTAGCAATTGTTCAAAGGTTGAAGGTATCTCACGGAGCGGATCAGGTGATCTTGACTCGCTGGGAAGGAGCTACTGGTAGCACACTTTGACTTCACATCTCAGGAACGGCACACATGCCCCCTCTAGCAGACATTTGGCTCATGACCATCCATCAAATCTCGATAGTTGACTGACGTTCATTCACCGAGTCGAATGAATCAGCTGTACCCCGGACTATCCCCACAGAGGGCCCAAGCTCCAGAGCTTACCCCGGACTCCATCGGCAACCATCCGGAGAACGACACCCGCACCCCATGGCCATCGTGTCATACGCCCAATTCGGCTAATCTGAGCCTCAGATCTTCATCATACTAGGCTTCAGCGGCGCAGAGAAAACGACCTGCTAAGGCGCTAGCACGAGATGTACTCAGCGCGTGGATATATTTCATCCAGGGTCCGCCACTGGAGGGCAGTGGGCGGCTTTTCCCTGCGAAAGAAATTCGAGCTTTTTGTTTCCTAGGATCGCGAGAGTCGTGAAGTATGGCGGTTGACAAGGCAGAGAAGCCCGAGGCGCAGCGGATCTTGGGCGACGATGTCGTCAAGAGCTCCAATAGCCTCAAGGAGAAGGATGTAGAGCATACAGCGGCGGCACATATTCCGCGCAGCGACGAGGCGTACAATGTTACGCTCAAGACGTGGTGCGTCGTTATTGTGAGTCTGACGGAGCTGGCAGTTTGACGATTTGCTGATGGACGATTGCAGATATTGGCCATGTCCTACGGCATCAGCTTCTGGATCGTGCCCGCGATATCTGCGTGCCAGACGGTTACTGCGACGCAGCTTGGGGACCCGAGTGCTGCGGCGTTCTACGTTGCGCTGTATACGGTATACATCCCATTCGCAAATCCAACACTCACTCGGCGTCGTTCTAACGAGGACAGATGACGGTCACAATCGCTTTCATGTGCACATCCCCAGTCGATTCCTCACACACTCGAAAACTGACCCTTCCAGGGTGTGCGGCGCCAATTCCGATCTCTTCGGTCGCAGATGGTTCATCGTCGGGGGAAACGTCATTCTCTTCGTGGGCTTCATCGTCAGTGGCACTGCGCAGAACAACACGGCCATGCTGGCGGGCATGTCTCTAATCGGATTCGGAGCTGGAAACGCACAGCTCGCTGCTTTTGCCCTGCCTGAGCTTCTGCCCAACAAATGGCGTGCTGCTGCGATTGTGCTGGCTGATGTTGGCGTATATTTTGCGGTTGTGGTCGGCCCCGTCGCGGGAAGATTCGCAGGTCAGAATGGCGATACTGTAAGGCGAGCGAAAACAATGAGAGGACAAACACTGATAATGAGCGCAGTGGAGATGGCTGTTTTACGCCCCAGCAATCGCCGTCTTCTTTAGCTTCCTGGGCCTCTACTTTTTCTACTTCCCGCCCAAGCATCCTCGAGGTTCGTACATAGTTCAACACCACGCACTCCAGAAAGTCTAACAGATATCACCAGGACTCCCCACGGCACAAGCATTCAAAGAACTCGACTACGTCGGCGCCATACTATTCATCCTCTCCGCGACGCTCATTCTCGTTGGCATCGTCTACACGACAACACTCCCATCCGACGACCCAAAAGTCATCGGCACCCTCGTCAGCGGCTTTGCCTGCCTCGTTGCCTTCATCTTCTGGGAGCATTTCGCCCCACTCAAGCAACCCCTCACGCCCACGCATGTCTTCACGCGCGACAAGGGGCGCGAGCTGACGGCGCCCTTCATCGTCGGATTCGTAGTCACCATGTTCTACTACGCGATCAATGTCATCTATCCCACCATGATTGCCGTCTTCTTCACAAACGAAACCACAGACTTCAAGTACGCCATCGTGCTCACTCTGCCCCAAAACCTAGGTACCCCCTCCATCCCCCCCTTTCCCCTCCTTACCCTACCTAACCCTCATACAGGAATCTGCTTCGGCGCCCTCCTCCTCACCCTCTTCGGCAGCAAAATCGGGCACTGGAAATGGACCCTCACCGCCTCGGTCTCCATCATGGTGCTCTTCGGCGCGCTGCTGGGTCTCGGCACTCCGAGCCGCAAAGCCATGATGATGGCTTTCGTCTTCCTGTGCCAGACGGGCTTCGGCTGGGCACAGTACCTTAGCATCGCCTTCATCCAATTCGGAGTCCCGCAGACTGAGCTCGGGATCTCGGGCGGGCTCGCCGGCGTCGCGAGGTTCGCGGGCGGCGCTATTGCTATCTCGGGTACGTACGCACGCTGGAAATGAAAGAGGAGAGAGACTGAGAAGAATGCAGTGTACACCAGCATCCTGAGCAACGTGC
Source organism: Polyplosphaeria fusca (assembly GCA_010093805.1). NCBI lineage: Eukaryota > Fungi > Ascomycota > Dothideomycetes > Pleosporales > Tetraplosphaeriaceae > Polyplosphaeria > Polyplosphaeria fusca. The sequence continues at coordinate 5,713 of ML996129.1, read as the reverse complement.
AAGGCTCTTCTGCAGCGGACCTCGTTCCCGCGGCCGCTGTGGCCGCCGGGTTGCCAGCCGATTCCGCAGCTGCGTTATTAGCTGCGCTGCCATTGGGCGCGGCAGCCATTGCAGAAGTGCCGGGTGTCACAAGCAGCGTTCTAGCCGCGGCGGGCGCGGCGTGGCAGCAGAGTTATGTTGTGGGACTACGCACGACGGCGCTGAGTAGCCTGAGTTTCGGGGTGCTGGCGATTGGGGCGTGTCTGTTTTGCAATGAGATTGCGGGGAAGATGGATGAGAAGATTGAGGTATTTTTGGAGAATGATGAGAATGGGGATAGGAATCGGTTTCACTAGGGGGAGGGGGGTTGGAGGGAGGTAGCGGTGAGTGGCGGGAGTGTACAGTGGGGAGGAGGATCGGGAGCGCGGTGCGTGGGCTGTAATACCATATCTGACGTTTTTCGACTTTCTGCCTGGCCTGTCTCCCGTAACTTCATCGTATTTGGAGAGGACATGCAGATGGCGGTGCACTACTCCCGTCTCGCGTATGCACGACACCCATTCCAGCATCCCTTTTCATCATTTTCAACCTGCACCCCATTTTTTTTTCGTAACTTTCCCATCTTCTTCATCTAAGAATCCTGAAGTTTCCTGCTGCGGCTGCAGTTGCATCTGCAGAGCAGCAAACAATGCAAGCCAAGGCAGACGTCAAGTCCAGCACTCTTTCCATCCTTTTCGTAACCTTTCCGTTTCCCCATCCAATAATCTTTCTTTATCCCACACAGACGTGTAGGTAGCTTCCCAAGCGAACCCACCACGAGTTTCACACCCATACCTACCCGCTCCCGCCTCCGCCGCAGCTGAATCTGCAGAGCAGATTTTCCATGGCTGCTCTGGACACTCCCTTATTGTCAATAGAGACTCGGTTTTGGACACTGGACGATTTACATTTCCATGTTTGGGGGGCATGGTGTGCAGTCGGATTATATACAGTCGAGATGAGAGTAGACGCGTTACGGATGCACCATATCGACGCACAACTATATACGCCTGTTTTCAGAGTCTGTTGTATCGGGCACCTGAAATCGCCGAAGACATGCTGGAGCGGGACAAGGCTGGCGAAGCCATGGGGGTCCAGTATGGTGATGGCTACCACGTGGAAAGCTCCGTCACGATCGATCGCATCCAGACATGACGCTTCCAACGCATCATGAGCGAAAAAATTATATACTACTTCCCTCGACCGAAGGTGCCTGATGTCGGGCATGTCATCGATCCATCGGCGCTCCACGATATATGAAGAGGAGGCGTCACTCCAACGTTCGCGTCTTTTACGGCCCAGACGAAAACTGATCGAGCCCCTCTTGTCCCATGACGGCAAAAGCGGATATGCTAGAGCGCTAGATGGTCGGGCATCGATCAACTAGATATATATAGTGATCACGATCACCCCGATGGCAGCCACTCCTGGCACGCTCTGACGTGAAATCCCGCGCGGTCCTATGCCCCAACAGGAACCTGCCACCACCGATGACGAATGACCTGACATCATTAATCTCACTTCCATGAGATCTGCGGAGACATCTGTCCAGGGGCAACCCCCGACATATTTTGCAGCATTTGGCTGGTGGGCGCGTTGGGAGCCAATGGACAAGGGAGGCCCTGAAAGGCGCACTATGTCTCCTCACTTTCTGCGTTATCTCGAAACGCAGTTCCCTTGAGGGAGGTACCCCCTCTATATACAACCATCGCAGCAGCCCTGGTATGTAAGGATGTTATACCCCTGCATCCCACCCCGCGACAATCTTAGGGGTCTGGTCCCCCCCTGGCAGCTCTGAATTTGGATATCTGCCATCATTATATATACAAGTCCTCACGCCGGAATGGCTACTCCGTCCAGTGCCGGCGCGTCTGCCAGTGACCTCGCCGAGCTCAGTCTCCAGACGCCATCACCAGACGATTCATGTTACAGACTGGTCCGCAGTCTCCGGCACCGCAGGCTTTGTATACGGCCAATCAATATTCTCCCACCAGCAGAGCCTCGCGATGAAGAGGACGACAGGATCATGGAGGTTGACAGCACCTTATATACGACTACCACGAGTCCTACAGTTACGATATATACACGCATAGGGATCCCGGATGACACTGGCAAGCGCGACAGCAGTCTCATGTACTATCGTGCTTGGCTCCAGTGCTCCGTCTTTCCTATGTGAGCGCGTTGCGTTTCGTGCTGGCGCTTGAGACGCTCAATCTGGTCGGTTAACAGCTCACTCGCATGGGCAGCCGCACTTGTATACTGGCATTTGTCTTGCAGGCCTTCAGACGTGCCTAGCGGCGTATACTTCGGTGCAGCCATGTGCGTCTTTTATATATTCTGGATCTTTACGACGCTCTCGACGAAGATTGTGTCCGCCAGTCGTAGCCATATGGCGACTTCTATCACCAAGTCCCGCATTAATGTAGCGCTCGTGAGGATTCCGCTGCTAGTTACCTGGATTCCGAAGTCGATGGGTGGTTAACCACGCTGGGGCATACATCATGCCGCCATCAGCTCTTGAATCTATTTCGTGACTGCATCGATACGAACCTGATAGGTCAATTGCTGTGCGCTCAAGCACCTGGCATGCTTCTGCATACTTGGATTCGAGTTCCACCTCCCCATCGCTATCGATATATACACCCACTCTTCTAACCACATCCGCCTCCGACATGGGGCGTGCCTCGCCGCCGTCGGCGTCGAGTTCGTATTGCCCTCTGTCGCCTCCCTTGTCATTTCCAGGCCGGCACACCCATTCGCGGATTTTTCCGACCACGATCCTGGACCTCGCATGGAAACCCACCACATGCTCGATAGCAGCAGTGCAGGAGTTGCCTCCATGACGGCCTCTTATATAACAGTATTGGATCGAGCACATGTTCGCCAACTGTGGGCTTTTCAGCCCGGTATGCTGTTCCACTGAGAATGACAGGTTACGTCGTTCAGCAGCCCCCTAGGATTTGATGCGATCAGCCGGTAGGTTAAGTCCCAATCACGATATTATAAGCCCCTATCAGAGATAGTATCTCGTAGCGGGACATTTTAATCGTAGACTTCCATAAATCGCCCACTGTCCTATATAAACAAGACCAAGAGAGATCCAAAATGCTACCATGACCGCACCCAGCGGTAAACCAGAACCCGGCACCACGCCCATACCCGCACCCATGGGGTGTATTGGAGAGCCGTTGGCCATGGCAGCTCGCATGCTATATTTGTACAATCTCCGACCGTGCGCCTTCAAGTCGACTCAGCACTTATAAGCCGAGCTACTTTCGTATTCATGGGTAGCCATAATGCGTCAGTCCAAGAAATCATCGTGTTTCTTAGAACGACCTCGACGGATGATGTCCATGCTGCGACACCTATCATGAGACATGTATTTCCGCTGCTGTACCAGCGATGCTATATATTGTGCTGGTTGGACCACACCCTATCGTGGACCATATTCCACACTGGCCATCCTTTTTTCCAATGTGTACCGGAACACAAAGGGACGCCCCGACCCGCCGCGCATCTCACGGTTTATTTGCTGCACCACTGCAAGGCGTAAGCAGATGGGGAGGCTGCACCGTCCGTGAAGGAACTCATGCCGACCTATATAACGATGTCAATGGACGCCCATGCGAATGGATTCGACTTTGATCTCGACATTATATATACTTTGGGGCCGTTTTCGGAAGAGGCGGCCCAGGGGCAACACGTGTTCCCATGTTGTCATTGTGTCGATTCCCGCCACGCCCAACACCTCGAGCGAATGCAGACATCGAGCTCCGCCAAAACAAGATCGGCATCGGGAAAGTCGACGGCATTGAGAGAGAGTATGCTAAGCAGGCGCATCTCATCATCGACAACAGCCAGGGACGTTAGTGCGCTCATGTGGGCATGCTATTCGGAGACTCTAGTAGTAGGCATGGACCACTTCCCTCGACTGACGATATAAAAATCTGTAGGTCATAAATGTACCTAAAAGAGCTTGCGTACAAAGCTATTGAAAATTAGATTAGCCACTTTGTCGGGAGGAGGATCACGGCCTGGAGGACCTGGAGGCGGAGGCGGGGGCTGCGCTCCTGCTGCTGTCGCCACGTTTGTTAAACAAACCTACTTATAAGTCAGTGTCCTGTTCTGATATCGATCACTACGATACTTACAGTGCTCCGCGAGCAGAAGCTCAAGGTTTTACGTAATTGAAGCTTGTAGCAGGTGTAGGCGCAGTACTGTAGGTGGGAGAGGGTGATTTTGTAGGTGTTTGCGTTGGTGTTGGTGTTGGTGTTGGTATTTTGGGAAGGTGCGCTGCTGCGTTTGCCCTCCCTATGAGCTTGCGCGCTAGGCTTTATTCGGGTCAGTGGGAACCCGGGTACCTGTAACGTCCCCGGCTGCGAAGCGGGACAGGTCCCGAGCCGAGACACTCCGATCATTAGGACCGCCTCGTATGCGTCCCCGCGGCTCTTTGAAGCCATTATTGGATCACTAGTTTTCTTGAACAATTATACTCATATGTCCGGTCTATACTGGAAAAATTACGATGGTGTGGGCGAACTGGCGCCTGTTTCGCATAAAGCATTAAAGGCGAGTTTCTATTTATACCCCTGCTCTAGTATCAAAGTCGCTATCTCCTTGGATTTCGGAGTGCTAATTAGGTAACTCGATCTATAAAGAGACGCCCTTGAAGTTTTAAAAGCTCCTGGCTTGTATGTTGCTAGAATCCGAGTTTTTCCGGATGTAGAAATTAGTAGAATGTCTTGGCGAATGATCGTTGTTAGCCTTACGTAAAGTCGTATCATTTTCTACGCGAACGTCCATCACTGCGGGCCGACTTTAGCCCCGCAGCCCTGCGGCCCAAGCCAAGCTTGGGCTATGGCTCCAGTCAATGCCACCGCCACAGACGATTTGTGCTGCGCCACACTCTGGGTTGTGCAAGCACTCGATCCCAACTGCGACCTCAGCCTGGTCCAACTTCGTTCTCGCGAAATCAAGCACACAACGGCTAGACGCACTGTCGTGCTTTCTGGTGCTCTCCTCAGGTGCTCTAGATCCCCGCAACAACTCTAAGTATATACTAAACTAGTAGCTAGGTTATACGCGAAATAGACGGCCGAGTTTCTGTGCTCGCTTTGCTAGCTAGGCTGCTGCGATCGATATCGACCGAGAACTGTTGCATCTATACCATTCTACCTACCCCGATACGACGCTATGCGCCTTTTGCAGGGCATCGATACCAACGGATACTATCTTACGAAGTCTTTCACCAAGGATGAGGCGATTCCTCCCTATGCCATTCTCTCACATACTTGGGGAGCAGACGGCGATGAGGTTACTTTTGAGGACCTAAACAATGGCGCTGGCATGGATAAGCCTGGGTATGAAAAAATTCGGTTCTGCGCAGAGCAAGCCCGGCAAGACGGCTTGGAGTACTTTTGGATTGACAGCTGCTGTATCAACCAGGAAGATAAGGCTGAGCTGTCTAAAGCCATCAACTCCATGTTTCGCTGGTATCGCAACGCAGATCGATGCTACGTCTATCTGTCAGATGTCTCGACAGCTAAGCGGAAGGTGAATGGCGACGTCTGCGAGTGGGAAGCTGCCTTTCGAAGAAGCCGATGGTTCACTCGGGGCTGGACACTGCAGGAGCTCCTTGCGCCTCGTGTAGTCGAGTTCTTCTCCCGGCAACGCAGACGTCTCGGCGATACATGTT